>JAKCPI010005486.1:0-18817 GCA_023213315.1 Euborellia annulipes
AATAAATTAAGTTGTATGCTGGGTATGTGAGATTTAGAGTTGGGAAGAATAAAACCAGCGTTGTCGAACACCTTTACACTTTTATTCAGGCAGACGTTTCGGTTACCGAAACGCTGGTTTTATTCTTCCCAACTCTAACATATATTAATATGTTTCAAAAATAAGAAAATCTGATTCGACAGCACATAACACAACTTTAGATGACCGAAAGAGAAAGTTGTCTTCTGTCTCTCACGCCAGATTTTTAAAAATAGTCGACATATAATTTAGAAGAAATTTTTTGAGTTTTACTCATTGTCAGTTTATTCTGAAATATTTCGATGTCAAAGAATTGAAAACATCACGGATCGTCCTTAATTACATCCATTATTGAATATTATAATTTTTCTGACCCAATGTTTATATTAATGTAAAATTTATATCCTGAAATGTTTTGTGTAAATAAATATGTCCTAAAGATAGGATAACTTAAATATTATTAACTTGTCCAAAAAAATTTTTTTTTATATCCGATTCATGTTTAATTCAAGTTATTTGTTCTTTATCATGTTTTTTTTTTTTTTATTTATATATAATAGTATGAAGAATGAGAAATAAATAAAGTACAAGATAAATTCTAATTTCGTGATAATTTTGAACGATGTTACGAGAAAAGAAAAGAAAAAAAGAAGGCCAAAGGACTAATAAGCTTCGGATTGCTTGCTTATTGCTGAGTCGGGTTTCAGGCCTTCAGCAAGATGGCGCTTGCGGTCGATTGACGTCGTATTGCTAACAAGACATAAGCTGAAAGATAACGAGCCCCTGGCCCCCAGGGATGCCAAATGGCGACTAATAGAGAAACACAAAAGAAACTTCTAATCCAGTTCATTTCCAGGCTATAAAAACATACAATTTGATAATTAGGTAGAATCTTTAACGAGTATCATTTTATCTAGAAAATTGAGATATTTAATGTTGCTTTTATTTTATCATGTGAAATTAAATATGATTGATTAATTTCTTATGAAGTGTATATTTAATCTAATGTACAAAAAATAAAAATCTGCTGTGACTTATCGTAGAGTACACAATTTTCTATTACTTTCGGTAATCTTAAGTTGTGTATTGTGCTATCACTCCAGATTTTTTTTGTGTCGAGATATATTTAGTTTCAAACTTAACTACTTGCGTCTTCTAATCAATTATAAAAAACATCATCAGCAAAATAAAACAAAATTATTTGCTCTCGGGCTTGATGTATGGGTTAGCGTGCTAAACTTCTATGCCGAGGGTCGCGGGTTCGGACCCCAGGCAGACCGATTATTTTATTTAAGCCATTTGGATACTAAATGGCTTAAATAAGAATGCCTGGACTCATACCCCTGGTATATTATAAATTCGAGTATCGTTAAAAGTTTTAAATGGCCTAAGTTACCGAAAAGACTGTGTGAATGTGAGTGTGAGTGAGAAAAAAATGTATTTTTTTTATTTTATAAAAAAAAAAATTCTTTAACTTAGAATACAAAAAGATGTAGCAATACTTTGCATTGTCCGGTTTCCCCCGATTAGTCTGATTAATCGAGGAATAAACTCCAAAATACTATGATCCCAAACAAAACTTTTTTCCAGTTATTCAATAAATATAACGAATGTAATATAATCAAATCTATGCATATTTAAATTAGTGGGTGAATTAAATAAAAGGCTCGTACATAAAAAATTTCTTATTTTTATTATCGCCATCTCTGAAGAAAGCGGACATATCCAGCCGAAACCAATAAATTAGGTGGTAATAATTGAAAATATTTTTGAATGTATACACGCGCTTTTTATTTCAACCAACTAATTTAAATATATATATGCTGGTATATATAACGCCCGTTGAGGAGATTAGATTGAATCAAGTTTGTTAAAAATATTTAATAAAAATAAAAACTTATATTGCGAGGGCGAATATAAAAATATAATATACCTTAGAAAAAAATGACCTCAAAACTAGGACACAAAAAAAAAAGCTTCAAAATTTAATTATTAACAAAAATACCACTTAATTCACTATATAGACTCTACAATACTACAAAACTAGAATATAAATAATAAATAAAATTTAATTATCAAAAGAATTTTAATTGAAAATTTTTTTTTATTTTTCACCTGGACCATAGTGAAACAATAATGGCTAATAGTGACTAATCTAAGATGATCGACTGACTATACGCTGTTTTTTTATTAAACATGTTTCTATTGCGGCGATTTGTTAATTCTGTAAATCAAAATTTTAATTTACACTTAATTTTCTAGAACAAGAAAATAAAATTTCAATTAGATTACACGTGGGAGATACAAGGAAATACCCCACTATTCACTCTGTGTATAGATTGGAACAGTCGATCTGTCCCTTTTGTAAGAGTTTACACGGACCAAACAACAACGCCTACTGACTTAGGCAGCCCGCATCCCCAGAACCAGGAGTATCTACCGCAGATTGTCGCGTCACCTGAATTTAATTTAGAAGCTCAAATCCGAAATAGTAAATAAATAAACGAATATTATATAATAAAATAATGGAGTAATCAAAGATAAAAAAATTATATTGAAAAAGACGTCAACAATTTTTAAAATTTTGTTCTTTTACTTGCATCAAAATCGGCCTAATATTAATCACTTCTAATTTAATGTTAAATTCACTGGACTGTTTAAGTTTATTTTAATACGTTTTTGTATTTAGGTTAATTACAATAGAGATGAGTAAAGATAATTTCTTGGTAAAAACATTAAATAAGAATATTTTCATTTTATTTTTCATTAGAACTGGAATATTAATGAGATGTAAATTAAAATGCTAAAATCTTCACAATGATGATTATTTATTTTTTTTTTTTTAGGGGAATATAAAATTATCATAACTTATGAAAATGATAAAATGTTTAACGTTTCAATATAAACGGGGTATTTAAATTTAATGTATTTTAGGGTGGTCCTTAAAAATTGATTTTTGCAATTCATATCGGGGCATCCGGCTATTTTGTTCTACTCATTAAAAAAGAATTATAGGAATTTTTGCGAATTTTTTAGCATGATTTTAAAGGTCGCTACCACCCTTAAAAGTTTAGGCCAATTCAAATATAATACATTGAGGCATTAGCCTTATCTAGGATGTCTATCCTAAGTCCTCGACCTCAAGGACCCTATGCTAACTTGGAAGGAGAGGGTGCAAAAACTCAAAAAATTTGAGTTTTTTTGAGTTTTTTGCTTATATTTCGTAATCTGAGCATATTTTGTCCACTATAGTCCTATGCATTAAATTTGCTAAAAACGAATTTGTAGACCCAATATTATCAGAGATACGACCGGTCAAATTTAGACCTCAAAGATTTTGAAATTCTTTCAGTTTTTCGGTTATATCTCGTAAACCAAGCAAAATTTTATCCTCTATAATACTAAAATAAGTTGTAGGGCATTAAATTTTCTAAATTTTGGTACATAAAACAAATTCGTAGATCAATTGTTAACCTAGGAACGGCCTGTCAAAGTTAGACAAAATTTCGAGAAAATTTTGTCCAAATTTGATCGGCCGTATCTCGGTTAATATAGGGTCGACAAATTTGGTTTATATACCAAATTTTAGCAAATTTAATGCTCTACAATTTTGCATAAGACTATAGTGGAACAAAATATGTTCAGATTCCGAAACATAAGCTAAGAACTCAAAAAGCCCAAAATTTTTGAGGTTTTGGCACCCCTCCAGCGTAGGGTCCTCGAGGTCGAGGACTTAGGATAGACATCCTAGACTAAAAATATCCAAATATTTTGCAAAAATGCACAAATACAACAAAATAAATATAATTATCTTAAAAAGTGAAGGGAAAATTAATTCATATCAATATTTTTAATAAATAATCTCGTAAATGAAAACAATTTTTCATCTCTAATATATAATAAATAACTTCCTAAATGAGGGACACGAATTGCCTTTCCGAAACCAATCAATCATTATTACGGTAATGAAAAAAAGAGGAAATATTTTAATCAATAAATTTCTATCAACTTGGCTTGATAAAATAATTATCTCTAGTTTGTATCATTATTTAAAATAATTTTGTCCTGAAAAAAAAAATTTCTTCAATAGTAAATAAATAAGAAGATAAAACTAGTACCGTATATAAACACCGAAACGTTGATTCTATAGTGAAATTAAATTTTTCCTGAATATAATACCTCCATGACAAGCGTTATTATTTTAGAATTTAAGACGATATTATTTATAATAGGGCTAATTTATTTTTTTTTTTAAGTCAAAGATTTCGAGGGAAAAAAAATTACACCCTGCGAAATGAGACGGTTTCCCATTTAAATATTGACCCCTAAATGTTGCTTAATATTTACAAAAAAAAAATTTCAAAAGTAATGAGTTGGTCACCTACTCAATTATTGGACTCTTCCTTAATGTTGCTTAAGGTGGAACGGGAGCGAAGGTGTTACGCATGTTTTTCCCGAAAAGAGGGCGTTGTGTGTCATAAAATGTATGCCCAAAAAATCAAGTAATTCAAAAATTTGCCAAGAGATGTCAGAATGGTAGCTAATAATATTTAATGTATTTGGTTGATTTTCATTGATCTTTTAACAATAAATACTTTATAAATGTTATTATATATTATGTGTATTTTATAAAAGCATAAAAATATATAAATATAGGCCAGATATAGGCTAATACTATATCGACGGTTAGACTAGCCTGCCATCTATTGCAAGAATGCTGAACTAATTTGACAGTTGATTTTTAAATAAATCATCTAAGCTTATTTTAAAAATTTCTTAATTAATATGTGATTAATAATAACAATAAATTCATTTTTAAATTAAAAAAAAAAATTAAAGATTATTGGGACTGATTGTTTTTTTTTTGTATTTGCTTGATAACAAAAAAATTAATTACGATAATTTTTTAAATAAGTCATTAAAAAAATTATAGCTCGATGTCAATATAGAATTTAATTCATTAAAAAATAACCGCAAAAATTCCTTATAATAGTCTAGTTTTTTTTTTTTAAAGTACGTTTAGACGTCGCTCCTGAACCCCCTTAACATTTAAAAAGTATTACAAAGACAAGCTTTACTTTTTTGAAATTACTAAGATTTTAATCCCTCAGCTATTGTTGTAAATAAAATCGTAAGTATTTATGTTATATCAAAGATTAACAAATTTTTCTCCTGACGCGTAAATACTGAGGGAGGAGATGATTTACGTATTCGAGTCAATATGCAAATGATTCAATTTAAATTTTAAAACAGCCGGTGAAGAGAGAGCATGATTATGAGAGAGTGTTGTATTAGATTTTTTTATAAATATTCTCCAGAGATGAGTAAATTAATGTAATTATTAAGCAATATTAAATTTGATGATATGTTACTAGCATGAAAATTATTCACAAGCGATATTGAGACAGACAAACGGACAGACAGAGACATAACCTTGACTAGTTTGCTTCGTTAATGATATTAATCCATCAAAGTGATCTATCCATGATTTCTAAGTCTACCTTTGAACTGTTATCAAAAGATTTTAAATTAATAAACGAAATAATGCAATTCTATTTTGGATGGGTTTAAAACAATTTTTAGTCTTATTGATTTATAAATTGAATGTTCAATCAGAAACCGCAGGCAAAATAAAAATTGGTATATCGATATCAGAAATATAGAAAACTATACAGAATTCAATTAAGATACTTTTCGAAAAAATAATAAATTTTTTGATGAAATCCAATACCAGATATGACACTTTATTACACGATTAGAATATTATAAAGTCACCATGTCAGCAGTTTTTAAAGTAATTTCTTTAAAGCTTAAAAGTGAATTCTTTTTTTTTTAAATAATCAATCACAAGTGGTAAAATATTTTATAAAGTTTAAAAAAAAATCTGGTCTTTGCTTATGACCACACGATAAAAGTGAAAACATGATTTTTGAGAGGTGGCAACCAGGAAGGAATCCCAATTCACAACGTTTTAGTCTATTTTTATTGGACCATCAGTCATATGTATTTCATCACATGCAGATGAAGACTTATTCGAATTTTTAAAAAATTCAACATCACGGCTGCGAAACGACAGAAGTAATGTAAAGTAATAGAAGTTAGCATAATATATTCACATATAACAATTTCCTAATATCTGATGATGGACCAATAAAATTAATGCGAAACGTGAATTCTGAGTTTCATTGATGAAGACACTACAACTTCCTGGATGTCATCTCTCATCTTAAATCACAGTGAGGGAAAGTAATAGATTCATGTCAAAAATTAAATTTTGAAAAGTGGGTCTTGCAAAATGGTCTGTCTGTGTGTGTGTCTGTGAACAAAATATCTCAAAATAGGCCAAAAAGTATTAGTTCTTTACTAATGTACTTTTTTTTCGATTTTCTCAAAATTCGCTCTAACGATTTTGATTAAAATTCATAATCAAATATTTTTTAGATGCTCTTTAAAATGTATATTCTCATTTTGCCCTCAAAATTGTTTAAAACACACTTTACTCTTGTACTTTATAGGAAAGATAGGAGAAATGTAAATATAAATATATCCATTCCATTTGGTATAGATGATTTTATTTTACCTTTTCAAATTTAAAATTATTTCACCATATGCCATATACTTTAGGGTCTAGCTATCAGGTGGGGTCTTAATTGTGGCGCTCACTGTACCATATTGTCGGAAACTAAATATATGTCGACACAAAAAATTTGTTGTGACAAGCACAGCTGTGCGACCAATCACAGCAGATTTTTAGTATCAGAATCCTCCACTATATTTTAACTTGATTGTTGATTTATTGTACAAAAATTGATGTTCTTGCGGGGCGATTAAATCAAGTGTTTTTGTTTAAATTGATTCGAATTATTTTATGATCCGTAATTTGTGGCGCTAATGTCACTATTTTAAAGCTTTGAAATAAATCGGACCGAAAATGATGAAATATTTTTGTATTAGTATTTATTAGTTCGGAATAAATCCTAAACCCTTTTTTTATATTGGCCTACATATTAAATTTACATACGAGTTCAAGCTAAAGTTATTTAAATAAATTTAAATTTTTTTACAGGTCTAAATACCATCAAATATAAAATTATTTAAACCAAAAAGAAAAAAAAAAAAAAAATTACGACTTTCAACGCAGCTGATATTTATTTTCTAATGAAATATTTTGTTGAAAATGATTTCACTAAGACGTGTTCTATGCAAAGTGGCAGTTGTGAGGCCTAATTGAGGCCATGTTGTTGGTGTTGGTGTTCAATTTGAAGGCGTTAATTGATCGGCTGATGGGGGAGCATTTCTAACCCAGGGTTGACGCTTTGTTTTAGAACCTCCGACCTTCCCTTTTTGGCCTCTCTGCAATGGAGAGCCTATATAATGGCCAAGTGAGTGGTTTGATCGAGATCGAATTGAATTTCACGTATAGAATTTATCTTCAAAAAAATAAAAAAAAACGATAATTATTATAAAAGATGAAATTCGATGGCTGAGTGATAATCAACAGGAGCAGGAGGATGTAGGCAGCCAGCAGTGCCGGATTACCCAGGGAGTAGGCAATCGCCTAAAGGCTGTAGGCTTTTAAGGGGCCCCGCAATTTTTACTCTTTTTCGGTCATTTAGACTCACAAGTCAGCTCTATTTATTTAAATTGATTGGTAGTCAATTCAATTAAAATTAATTTTGCGACCCCCCAACTCTAAAAGTGGCATCGCAGGGAAGATAATATTTTTTTTTTGTGGGGGAAAACTTATTTTTTTTTTTTCCCTTTTCCCCCTTTTTACATATATATAAATTTTATAAATTATTTTATTAATTATTAAATAATTTATAAAATTTTTAAAAATTTATAAAAAATTTTAATTTTTTTTTTCTCTTTCTCCACCCTCTCTTTTTCCCACTCCTCCTTCCCCATTTGTCCCTTTTAAAAATTTTAAATTTATACTTTTTTTTATATTTTTTATTTTTTTTTTTTGGTTTTTTGTTTATTTATTTTTTTTTTAATTTTTTTTTAAAAAAATTTTAAAAAAAATTTTTTCACCCCCCACCTTACGAACCAAAAGTTGGGAAGTAGAAAAATCCACCACTCCCACCCCCCCCCCCGGTGCTTGGGACATTTTGAACATTTTGGGGGAGGAAAATATTTATATTTTGTTACCATGGCAACCATTTCTCCTATCTTCTCTATGAAGCACATAAGTAAAGTGTGCTTCAAACAATTTTTAGAGCAAAATGAGAATATACATTTTATAAGAGCATTTAAAAAATAATTGGTTTTTAAATTTTAATCAAAATCGTTGGAGCAAATTTTGAGAAAATCGAAAAAAACTAAAAAATTACATCAATAAAGTACTAGTACTTTTTGGTTAAAAGTTTTTTTCACGCCCTAGGTGGTTGTCTAACTTAAATAAAAAATTTCAACCCTCTAGCTCAATTCCTTCATGCTTTAAATTTAACCCAGGCACAGACTCACAGACAGACCATGTCGCGTAAACCACTTTTTTTGGATTCAGGGGACCTCAAAACGTGTATATCCATCAAAATCTCGTAATAAGAGAGCTAGCACTTCTGTTAATGAGGGGTGAGAAAGAGTACGGTCGAGAAATGTGCATGAAGAGAAAAATTTTACCCTTTTAATAATACCGAGATACAATTTTTTAAATATTTCTAAAGAAAAATAATAATTTGTTTTATTTGAAGGGGTGGTTTAAACCATCTATTACACCCCTGGTTACATAACTACATCATTGCGTTAAGAAAATAAAAATTAGATAATTTTATAAGATATTTAAAGAGAGAAAACATTTTAATCCGTTATGCAAATGGGATATGTAAATAATAAATACCTTCAATATGACGTTCAATCGGGGAGTGGTGAGCAGAGAGGGTTAATTTCTTATTCACACAAGTATAATAAACACAAAATAAGAGAAACTAAAACACGCGAGAGAAAAGTTCAAGCGACCGACTCGAAAGCAACTAAAAGACTTGCTTGCTTGCGTTGTTCTCTGAGCGCCCAAAAATAAAATTTATTAAAACAGTTCTCTTTTTCAAAAAAAAAATTTATATCTGCTGACAAAAAGAATTTTATTCAATATATTTGATTATTCTAGTTAAATTGAAATTGAAATAATTTTTAAAATTTAATTAGACACCTCAAAAACTCACCCTCTATTAAATAAAATATTAATAGTTACAATCAGTATTTTTTCTATTTATTTATTTATATATTTATGTTAATTTTGAATCAAAATAATTTTTAAAGCAGAATTTTCCAATCATTTTAGTAAAAAAAAATCTGGTGTGCAAGGTTATATATATTTATTAGTATAAACATTCAAACAAAAACTTTAACTTTTATTAAGCCCACGGGGCTTGGAGTAGTCGGTAGCGTGCCTACCTTCTATACCGAACGTCGCGGGTTCGGACCCCAGGTAGTCCGAATAATTTTATTTAAGCCATTTGGATACCAATTGGCTTAAATAAGAATGCCTGGACCCCAAATAAATATATATTATTAAATAAAGGTTATCGTCAAAAGTCTTAAATGGCCTATGTTGCCGAAAAGACTATGTGAATGTGTGTGTGAGTGTGAGTGTGAATGAGAAAAAAGTGTGAATGTAAAAAAAAAAAAAAACTTTTATTAGTTCATTTTAAACTAACGCCAGAGCGCTAACATGTAGTCAAGAGTGTTAAAATTAATGTCATGTCCAGGAAGTACTTTTAATTTTTTAACGCCAAATTTAATGAATAAAAATGGCGTGAAAATAGTAAAGGTACCCTCTGGACATGACATTAATTTTTAACACAATTAATAATGTTATGTCCAGAGGGTACCTTTAATATTTTAACGCCATTTTTATTCATTAAATTTGGCGTTAAAAAATTAAAAGTACCTCCTGGACATGACATTAATTTTTAACTCTATTGACTACATCTTAGCGTTTTGGCGTTAGTTTATAATGAATTAATAAAAGTTAACATTTTTGGTTAGAGAATAGACCTGTTTGAATGTTTATACTAATAAATATATATAACCTTGGACACCAGATTTTTTTTACTACCCTCTGGACATAACATTATTAATAGTGTTAAAAATTGATATCATGTCCAGAGGGTAGCTTTAATATTTTAACGCCATATTTAATGAATAAAAATGGTGCCTTTAACCTAAAAAACAAGGTTATGATTTTAACAACTTTGTGATAAAAGCAAAATGTTAACGTCGCTGTTAAAACTTTGTTTAGAGAATAGCATTTTTTAACGCTGATATGGGCCAGAGGGCCTGCCAACGGAGAAAAAGAACAGTGACAACAATCGTTGCGGTTAAGTGATGCCAAGCGCGGAGAAAGCTCGGGATTGGTGACCCCGAGCAAACAGCGTGTGGAACGCCCCCGGTAGCCATCGGTACTTGTATTTAAAATTATATAAAGATATAACCCCTAAATGCGCTCTATAGCCAAAAATGGTTTTAAAAAAATAAATAAATAAATAAAATAAAATAAAACGCTGATATGTCAGATAGGCCTATTACATTGAAAATAACAAATCAAGTTAGTAATGCGCATGCGCGAGGGGTTATCGAGGGGTGTAAAAACACAAACAAGTAGAAAACATAGCTCTTCATATGTATCTTTAACACCTGGTGCTAAAAAAGTTGTGTAAAAAGTAAAAAGTTTAACGTCGTTGTTAAAACTTGGTTTAGAGAATAGCATTTTTTTTAACGCTGATGTTATTACTTTACTTTTTAACACCCAATTCATGATTTTAAATTTTAACGCCTGTTTTTAGAGAATAGACCTGTATATGTCTTTCAACACTAAGTGTACCATTTTCAGAAGTAATCCATACTTCTGAAGGTGGTATAATGAGTGTCGAAAGACGTATAGAGTGTTTATAGTAATAAATAGTCTATATATACCTTGTGTATTTTATTTTATTTATCTCATTAGATAGTTGATTAAATTATATATATTTGGTTTCTAATTAAAAGAGTAGTTTTTTCAAATATATAATTTTTTTTTACTTACATACGAATTCTTATCACGGAATATTTTAGCTGTTTGCGCCCACCTGAAACAAAAAAAAAAAATATGAATTAGTACCGTACGTTGAAATGTAATCATGTTTGATAAAAATGTAATCGTAAAAAAAATTTATTTCATTATATTATTCTTCATCTAAAAAAGTCGCCATAATCGTATATTTCATTTTAATTAAAGATTAGTGAAAAAGAGAGAGAAAGGAAATTTATTGAAAAAAAATTCAGAGATAACTAGAGAGTTTATTTTATCCAGTGAGCAATCCATTCACAATATGCAAATGGAATACGTTGGAGTTAGTAAAAAAAAAAAATAATAATAATAATAATAATAAAATTATCTCCTTCTGGCCTTGTAAATTAATTTATTCGTAAAAACAAAAAAAAAAAAATCTCAAGTATTTATGTGAATAAATGGGTAAATTATGATTTATTCGGTTTCGAGGGGGACATTTAGAGTTGGCCCGGAATGCCAGGCAGCCGACATGCGTTCTATTGATTCGGATTTGATGAAAAGAGGCAAGGGGGTGGGTCTTTAAAGAGGGAGATATCCCATAGGCCCCGACTCCCCCTTTTCGCAAATTTACTTGCATACCTGCCATCTGTATTTGAGGTTCCTAGAATGCCACTAAAATGTAAACAATACACGAATAATTATCGTTTCACAGTCAGCAATTGTTTGTCTCGAATCATTTGTATTGGTTTGTATTTTCTAAATTGGATCAAATTGTTTTGAAAATGAGAAGAATTCTTCGTTAAAACGTATACGTTATTATTTATCAAAATGAATATAATTTCAACATCTTAAGGAACATATTAAAGTGACAAACAAGGTGATGAGAAAATCAAATTATACAAATGAAAAGAAAAAAAAAAAAAAAAAAAAAGAGTAACTGTGTATTAAAAATCTGGTGTGACTGGCGCACAGCACACAACTTTCTCTTACCTTCGGTAATCGAAAGTTGTGTTCTGTGCTTGTCACACCAGATTTTTTGTGTCGACATGTATTTAGTTTCCGACAGTAGGGTATATTCGATTTTCAAGATGTACAATTTATAAGTATGGCAAAGCCCACGGGGCGTGGTGTAGAGGTTAGCGTGCTAACCTCATATACCAAACGTCGCGGGTTCGGACCCCAGGCAGTCCGATGATTTTATTTAAGCCATCTGGATACCAGATGGCTTAAATAAAAATGCCTGGACCCTAATATATATAAATTCATAAATAACGGTTATCGTAAATGTCTTATATGGCCTGAGCTGCCGAAAAGACAGTGTGAATGTGTGTGTGAGTGTGAGTGTGAATGAGAAAAAAGTGTGAATGTTTTTTATAAAAAAAAAAAAGTATGGCAAAATATTTATATTTTGTTACCATGGCAACCATTTCTCCTATCTTTTCTATCGAGTACAAGAGTAAAGTGGTCTTCAGAAGATTTCAATGACAAAATAAGAATATACATTTTAAAGAGAATCTAAAAAATAATTGATTTTTGAATTTAAAAAAAAATCGTTGGAGCGAATTTAGAGAAAATCGAAAAAAACTGAAAAAGTGCATCAGTAAAGTACTAGTACTCTTTGGCCGATTTTGTTCAAAAGCTTCGTGTCAGGTCCCAGGGGGGTGCCTAACTTAAATATAAAATTTCAACCTCCTAGCTCTTTCCGTTCGTGAGATATTTTGTTCACAGACAGACACACACACAGACAGACAGACAGACCATGTCGCGAAAACCACTTTTTTTGATTCAGGGGACCTCAAAACGTGAAGATCCATCAAAATCTCGACATCGAATTTTTTGACATGAATCCAATACTTTCTCTCTCTATATATATTAACATATATATAGAGGTAAGAGAAAGTAAAAATCTGGTGTGACTGGCGCACAGCACACAACTTTCTCTTACCCTTCGGTAAGAGAAAGTTGTGCACTGTGCTGGTCACACCAGATTTTTTGTGTCGAGATATATTTAGTTTCCGATAGCATCTTAGTTTCAAACTTGCATTTTAAATGTTGACTGCTTCAAATAAACTATGGTTATTTTTAAAAATTTTAATCTCATATTTGGACATTTTATACACAATATAGAATCGTAAATAAATACAAAATTTCATAAGAATTGGAAAAAAAAATTTTAAATGCCTAAAAAGTTCCAAAGGGGACCCCCTTTTGAATCGAAATTAACATACAAATCCCTATAGGAAATTAACATTGGTCAAATGCGAAGATAAGGTGGAAAGGGAATTTAAAAAAGAGTAGAGAGAGACGATAATGTTTGCAAGTGAGAGAGAGACATATATGTTTTCTTTGAAACAATTAAAGACACAAATAAATTAAAAAAATCTGGTGTGACTGGCGCACAGCACACAACTTTCTCTTACCTTCGGTAATCGAAAGTTGTGTACTGTGCTTGTCTCACCAGATTTTTTGTGACGACATGTATTTAGTTTCCGACAGTACGGTACATTCGATTTTCAAGATGTAAAATTTATAAGTATGGCAAAATATTTATATTTTGTTACCATAGCAACCATAGGAGAAATTCCTATCTTTCCTATGAAGAACAAGAGTAAAGTGGTCTTCAGAAGATTTCAATCACAAAATGAGAATATACATTTTATAGAGAATCTAAAAAATAATTGATTTTTGAATTTTAAAAAAAATCGTTGGAGCAAATTTTGAGAAAATCGAAAAAAACTGAAAAAGTGCATCAGTAAAGTACTAGTACTCTTTGGCTGATTTTGTTCAAAAGCTTCGTGTCACGTCCCATGGGGGTGCCTAACTTAAATATAAAATTTCAACTTTCTAGCTCTTTTTGTTCTTGAGATATTTTGTTCACAGACACACAGACACACACACAGACACACACACAGACAGACAGACAGACCATGTCGCGAAAACCACTTTTTTGGATTCAGGGGACCTCAAAACGTGTATATCCATCAAAATCTCGACATCGAATTTTTGACATGAAACCAATACTTTCTCTCTCTATATATTAACATATATATAGAGGTACGAGAAAGTAAAAATGGGAATTTAAATAATAATTGATTTTTAATCTAATAAAAAGAAAAAGATTTAAATTCCGTTACCATGGCAACCATTTCTATCTTTCCTATGAAGAACAAGAGTAAAGTGGTCTTCAGAAGATTTCAACGGCAAAATGAGAATATACATTTTAAAGAGCATCTAAAAAATAGTTCATTTATGAATTTTAAAAAAATCCTTGGAGGGAATTTTGAGAAAATCGAAAACAACTGAAAAGTACATCAGTAAAGTACTAGTACTTTTTGGCCGATTTTGTTCAAAAGCTTATTTTGAGATTCTTCAAAGGTACCTAAGTTAAATATAAAATTTCAATCCGCTAGCTCAACTCCTTCATGCTAAAAATCTGTCCACACACACAGACACACACACATACACACACACACACACACACACACACACACACACACAGACCAATTTGCGGGACCCACTTTTTTGGACTCAGGGGACCTCAAAACATGTATATCCATCAAAATCTCGACATCGAATTTTTGACATGATCGCAATACTTTCTCTCTCTATATATATTAACATATATAGAGGTAAGAGAAAGTAAAAGGGATTTATTTCAATGTTCGTGATATGATTATAATATAATTATGTGTTTATTAGCATTTACAAAAAAGCAAATTAGCTCATATTATTTAATGTTATTTTATTATCTATGGTATTTTATTCAATGGCCTTTGGTTGGAAGGGGCAAATAAATTAAAGAAAGAATATTTCTACTATATTTATTAAATTTCTACTATCAGTTGCCCCTGGTTTGTTAATAAATTGAAATATAACTAGCTGCTTGCTCATTCTTTCTACCTATTTGAATACAATCAGTTGCTCAAATGCCAAAATGAAACTTAAAATTACCCCCCACCTCCCTTGTATCCGCCCTGTAATAACATGCAGCTGAATCATATCAAAAATTCGAAGTTGAGATTTTGATGGATATACACGTTTTGTGGTACCTTGAATTCAAACAATACTTTCTCTCTATATATATTTCATATATGGACCCTGTTATGCATTAGTGTGTCAGGCGCCAAAAATTAAAAATTGAGTTAAACAGGGAATATTGTTTCAAATGCTTTAATTAATAGTATTTTTTATGAAATAGGTCCTAAAAAAATTTATATTTAATGTTACTTGCACAATTGACAAAAAAAAAAATTATATAGAATCCAATGAAAACAAAAAACTTTAATGTTAATTTTTCTCAAAACTTGGTAGGTGGCGCTTGACACACTAATGCGTAACAGGGTCCATATAGGGTAAGAGAAAGCAAAAAGTGGTTTTCGTCACATGGTCTGTCTGTCTGTGAACAAAATATCTCAAGAACGAAAAGAGCTAGGAGATTGAAATTTTATATTTAGGTTATGCGCGCCTCCATGGGACGTTACACGAATATTTTGAACAAAATCAGCCAAAAGTACTTTACTGATGTACTTTTTTTACTTTTTTTCGATTTCCTCAAAATTTGCTCAAACTATTTTGATTAAAATTCAAAAATCAATTATTTTTTGGATGCTCTTTAAAATGTATATTCTCATTTTGCCCTTGAAATTGTTTGAGGACCACTTTACTCTTGTACTTCATAGAAAAAAGGAGAAATGATTGCCATGGTAACAAAATACATGTATAAATATTTTTATAAATTTGACATCTTGAATTCTAATATATCGACGGAAATTGAATATATGTCGGCACAAAAAAATCTGGTATGACAAAGGCACAGAACACAACATTCGATTACCTAAGGGCAGAGAAAGTTATGTGCTGCGCGACCTGCCACACCAGATTTTTTCTAAAGAAATTTCGAATCCAAGGAATTTGTCAAATAAAATATTTTATTTATACAGTAATTGAATTAATTTTGTTTTATGCTAATGAGATTAAAATATATTTCAATAATAAATATAAATATTTTTTTTTTAATAAAAAAGTTTTTCAATCAGAAACAATGAAACGAAACCTTGTTTTTTTTTTATATATAAATATCGAAAAATTTATCAAGTATTACATTTTCGTCAAATCTGTTTAAATTCACCATTTAAAAAAAAATCGATATTCTATCACTAATAATTGGAAAACCATTGTTTTTATTATATGAGATATTTGGATTTTTTATCAATATAGAATATTGATTAAAAAAAAAAAAAAAAAAAAAAAAAAAAAAAAACGAAGGTATTTTTTATCTTTATTCTGATGCATTGATCCCGGTGTCATTTTTGGGAGGGAATACATTGAAAGAGAATGAAATTATTTTTTCGAACGATGGTGATAGGAGCTTAGGAAAATTGTCAGGTATATTGGTAATCAACATCAAAGATTGAAAAATCATGTTCAAAAAAAAAAATTGTTCCATAGATTTTTCAATCATCCTTTAAGAGACTTTTTCTTTTTTTTTCCTTAAAGGGGTTGGCTCTTTGCCTATCTGAAACTCGAACGTCCTCCACCCAAATCCTTTTTTTTTTTGTTTATTTTCTCTCTCTCAAGACTAATTAGCGGCTGCTGTCTTTTTCTTTAGCAATTCGCCAAAGCACTTTTGGGCTCTCTAATAGATTGGTGTGTAGATTTGCAGCGTAAAAGGGAACAGAACAGAACAGGGACCCACCCATACGCCCTTATGGCCGCAATCTGGACGCGATCAGACCCTTCTATTTCTTTTCCATCCAGCACATCCAACCTTGGCAAAGATAAATCCACTTTCCCCTCGATAAAATCGCTAAAGATCTGTTTGTGTGTCTGCATCGGAAGGAGAGTATAAAAAAAAAGTCAAGGGTTGAGTTGCCTGGTCGTGATGGAAGGGTTGAAAAGGTGAAGGGTGTGAATAAGTTATCCCCACTTCAAAGACTGGACATTTCATTCCCTCGCTTTGGTAATGTAATGTAATATGCTTAGAGTGGGGAAAAAAAAATTCTAGTGAAAAATATTTGTATTTTTTTTTTTTTTTTTTTTTTTTTTTTTTTTTTTTTTTGAAATAGCTTGGAACTTTTCTTTATGAATAATAAATTTTCTTTTTTTTTTTATGTATATGTAACCAGGGTCACCGAGATAATCCGCGCCCATATATTTCGTTGAATAATTATCTTTTTATTTAACCTGAGCAGCCGAGTCTTTTCAAAGGTAGGCACACTTCAAAGTGGCTTCTGACTGGCTCACCGCTTTGACTATGACACGAGAAAAATTTTTTTTAATCTTGTTGTGACTGAATTAATTATTTTAAAAAACAGTTTATTATGTAATTATAGTTTAGGAATTTTTCCCCACTTTAAAAGGCCCTTTATTTCTCAATTCACTCGGCTTTTGGTCTCTTTAAGAGATGGGTAAGACCAGGGCCAGTATTGAAATTCTGAAAATGACCAGTCAATAAGAATCAGAAGATTTTAAAGTCTAGTAATATTTTTATTTTATCGGCGGAAATTGTAGCCAGTATTATTATTATGGGAGTTTTAATAAGATAACACATTTGTTATTAATTATCCATTAAAAATATAAATACTGTACAACGTTTCGACTGCTTATTCTGCAGTCGTTTTCAAATACTGTACACTTATTCTGATTCAAGTGAACCAACCTCTAAGGGACCGTTGGTGCATTTTATATGCAATGACGTCAGCGCCATCTTCATTCATTCCAATGAAGTTAGACACAATCATCAGCGCCATCTTCAATCATTCCGATAAAGTTAGACTGTTGTTAGAAGAAGTTAGATTGTAGATGGTGCTGATGATTGTATCTAAATTCATTAGAATGACTGTAAATGGCGCTGACGTCATTGTATATAAAATACTGTATATCAATTAAAATCTCGAATTTTTGACTTGAAACAAATACTTTTTCTATAAATACATACATGTATATAGGTAAGGGACAATAAAATTCATCATTGTATCGCCATTTGAGTTAATAACTGAAAACTTATCATACTAACTACATCAATATTATATTAAGGTCTATGAAGGTTATTAGAAATGGTGAATATAATCAATCATAGAGAAAAAAAACTCAGTGAAACCTTTCTAGATTAATTTATTAGTTAAATTGTGGAACAGGCCTTCAGGTCAAATAAAAATGCAAAAATTAAATTTATTTGCACATGATATTCTCCCCCACTAGAGAGCTTACAATAATAATCTAATAATGCCATATAAATTAGTTGTTTGATCATAGAGGATTTTACATAAGAATGCCTCCTTTCTCAAGAACATGTGTTGCGATTATTAGGTGAGTGTATAATATGTATTAATAATTATCCAGTTGAAAACATTTAAGGGAGAAATTAATTTTTTTTAGGCAGTCCCTATCAATTAATGTCACTAAAATCTTTTTTAGTTACGACTAGTTGATTTTGCGTTTTTGTATTTTTTTTTTTTTTTTTTTTTTTTTATTCTTTTGATCCAACACTTGAGAAAAAAATCTTGGCTAAGATGATCAATATCTTTCAACTTGATAAGTTAGTTGAAAAAAACAAGATTGCTCTTTTGATAAAAGGAGAAGAGGGAGAGAGAGAAAGAGCAAGAGTAGAAAATAATTAAATTTAAATTTTTTTTTTTTTTTTTTTTCTAAGAAGGGGAAAAATTTTTGTTCAATAGTGAAGTTGATTAAATCTTTAAATAAAGACTTAAATTATGGTGAAATAGAGAAGAATTAACAAAATTAACTAGAACGACTAGAGGGATAGGAGATTTGGTTACCAAATGGCTTAAATAAAATTTGGATACCAAA
>JAKCPI010005491.1:0-89130 GCA_023213315.1 Euborellia annulipes
GACTATCGGTAAGAAGCATTTTGGAAGGAATTCTGAAAATAAAAAGGAAAAAATATTTATAATTATCAAACAAAAGTGAAATATATTTAAACTAAAAAAATAAATAAATTTGAATTTATCAAAGCTCACCTTAATTAATGATATCTAATCACTCTGCCTTTTCTTTGAAGCTTTCGGGCTTAAAACAGCTCAAGTTTCTGTTTTTCTTTTTTAGAAAAGATTGAGTCCACCCGGAGCTTAGAATCAGCAGATAAGTTCTTTGTCCAAAACACGTGATGTATTTTCTCTCCTTCTTAAATACATTATTTATATGATCGATGAATGTTGTCCAAGCATTTCAGTCGAGAAGTTGTTCGGTCGAAATCACACCTAAAATTAAAAATAAATTAATCTTTAAATTTCATTATCTTTAATTTGAATCCAGAAATGTGAAAATGAAATTTGTATTAATCTAGTCATTTAAGGTAATAATGAAGAATAAGTGTTGGCAAATAAATTGAAACAATTGTATTTGTTTACGAATAAAGGTGGGATGTTTAATTTTTAAGCTTTTATTTAAGCATCTTCCGGCCTTAGGTCATTGAGAATTTATTGGAGGTGATTTTGCATTATATATATATTACCCCGAATCGACGAAATTGTTTATTTCATGAAATCGGCAAAATTTTGCCGTTTTTGTGAATTCGGCAAGCCCTCTGCCGATTTCACGAATTAGGCATTATTTTTTCTTAGTTTTGCCCATTTCACGAAAAAAGCAGCGTAACATATATATAATGCAAAATATCCTCCAATAAATTTGCAATGTCTGAAGAGGCTTAAATAAAAGCGAAAAAGCCTAAAAAAACAATTGTTTAAATTTGTTTGCCGAAGCTGCATTTCTCATCATTACCTTACATAAATTACACCGGGCAGATTGTTAACGGACAGCGAAATCAAGATTTTTGTGAAGGGACTCATATAGAAAGTTAGTATAATGTATAAACCATATAGATTAGTAGAAAAAAAGTCCACACAAAAAATAAATTTAGTTGATTTGGTATTTTTTAATTAGAATCAAACTTCTCTCCTAGCCTGATAAGAAAAAGTTATTTGAGTGTAAGATAATTTATATTATATGAAGTAAGATAAATATAAAAATGAAATTTTTTACTTCCTTTTGTCAATTAAAATATGTTTTCATTAAAATGTGATTTGATAAATAAAATAAATAAATAAGAGTTGATTTGAATTTTTTCAGATTTGTTGATCCAAATAGCCTAAGGTTAAGGACCCCCTTAAACTTTATCAAATTCTTTAAACTAATCCAAATTATTATATTTGAGGATATTAATTTATTTGATTTAGAAATATTTTTCTTAAAGAATTTGTCCCCAACACAGAGTTAATTTAAAATAACAAAATTGATCTCTTTTTTTTATTTCATTTTTTTTTATGAATGTCAATCAATATCAATAATGTTTACCTTTTTTAATAATATTCATTCACTCTGCATTTTCTTTGAAACATTGTCTTGAAACAGCTTTCTCTTTTTTAAATCCAGTCGATAATTGCATTTCAATTTAGGCCATTTCGTTTCATTAGTCATATATATATATGGGGCATTCCACGCCAACTCGACCACTTCTGAACCCGACCATTTTTGATTTGGCTGAAACTTTGTCATCTTTTGTACCCTATTGAAAACGTGTCTGAGAATTTTTCAGATTTTTCGACCCAGCCAAAAAAAACTTATAGCATTTTCAAAAAACATCGATTTTTTTTTCAAATAACCGTAAAACTGTCAAAAATTAACTTATCGGGACGATTTTTTTTTTGAAATTTTTGTCTTTAAATGTACTTTTCAGAAATAAATATGACAAAATTTTACAGATTCATCTTGAACGTTTTTTTTGACATTTTCGGAAAAAAACAAAAATTTCGGGATGAATGACACTTTTTTTTTTAATTTTTTTTTTATAAAAAACTTTGATTTTTTCTACAAATGCTCTGAAAATTTCAGAGTGGGATTATTTCGCGTTCTATTTTTTTTTATTTTTTGAAAAAAATTTTTTTTTTTCTCCGCTTATTTATCATGACGGTGCTCTTAAATTCTTCCAGGACTGCCCGAGATTCTAGAAAATTGAAGAAAAATAATAATAATAATAGTTAGAGGTGATGAAAATCGAGAAAATTCCATTTATCCTGAAAAATTTAGAAATTAGTTGTGTATTCAACTACTGAAGAATTTGAAGCGTCAAGTAAAAGCTTAGAAACATGGGCGTAACTAGGGGGTGCCAGGGGGCCTAGCCCTCCACAGAAAGCTCCTTGCCCCAAGAAAAATTAAAGGGGGGCCATGGGACCAGCCATCTTCCGGTGGGCCTGGAAAGCCCCATATTTTTTCAATTTTTCTTGGGGCAAGGAGCTTTTGGGAGGGCCAGGCCCCCGGCACCCCCTAGTTACGCCCATGTTTCTAAGCTTTTACTTGACGCTTCAAATTCTTCAGTAGTTGAATACACAACTAATTTCTAATTTTTCAGGATAAATGGAATTTTCTCGATTTTCATCACCCCTAACTATTATTATTATTATTTTTCTTCACTTTTCTAGAATCTCAGTCAATCCTGGAAGAATTTAAGAGCACCGTCATGATAAATAAGCGGAGAAAAAAAAAAATTTTTTTCAAAATAAAAAAAAATAGAACGCGAAATAATCCCACTCTGAAATTTTCAGAGCATTTGTAGAAAAATCAAAGTTTTTTATAAAAAAAACAAAATTAAAAAAAAAGTGTCATTCATCCCGAAATTTTTGTTTTTTTCCGAAAATGTCAAAAAAACGTTTAAGATGAATCTGTAAAATTTTGTCATATTTTTTTCTGAAAAGTACATTTAAAGACAAAATTTCAAAAAAAAATCGTCCCGATAAGTTAATTTTTGACAGTTTTACGGTTATTTAAAAAAAAATCGATGTTTTTTGAAAATGCTATAAGTTTTTTTTGGCTGGGTCGAAAAATCTGAAAAAATTCTCAGACACGTTTTCAATAGGGTACAAAAAGATGACAAAGTTTCAGCCAAATCAAAAATGGTCGGGTTCAAAAGTGGTCGAGTTGGCGTGGAATGCCCCATATATATATGATTGATGGATGTTGTGTTCTCTCAGATGTGTAAGCATATGAGTTGAAGAGTTGTTTGATCCAAATCAAATCTGAAATTAAAAATAAATAAAATTATTTAGAGTGATTAAAATTAATTTAAAAATCGAAAGGTTAGGAAAAGATTCAATGAAATTGACTAATTTTGCCTGGATGACATTTGAAAAAATTCAAAAATGATTTATAAAAATACTCGAAGAAAATAAGTCAAAGAAAAATAAAGAAATTGAGATTAAATTATCTGTTTTAATGTGGATTTTTCCCTATTCATTCCTCATTATCATGACTCTTACTTTTTAACATTTATATTTTTTTATGTTTAAGAATAAAATAAAATTTAAAGTGAAATTTAAACCCTTGGCCCATCTTGCTATCTACACCCAACAGTTTCTAATAATAATTAGTATTAGTGAAAAAATAGAGCGAATAAAATAAATAATAAACTCACAAAGAAACAAGATGAAATGAAGGTGAATTAACCAGGATTGAGGATGTTAAGCTGCATCTTGGAGACATTTCTGAAAATAAAAAGAAACAATCTAATTATCAATTGAAAGAGAATTCATATTATTTATATTAAATGAAGTAAAGAAATATAAATTCCTATTGTCAATTAAAATAATGTTTTACTTAAAATATTTGATCAAGGGCAATCCTCTGTTATGGGGCCCAAATGTGGGGTTCCAGAATGGTTGGAAGGGTGGAGTTGGCCTTTAAGTATTTCTTCAAAAGAATCTTCAACCTCCCCAAATATACTCCTGATTATATTGTTTATTTGGAGAGTGACGTGCCCCCTACTTTTCTATACACTTTTAAACTCCATCTGAAATATATATATAGATGTTTGGATCTACCAAGCGATAGATATCCGGCCATTCTTGCTAGGGAAATAATAAAAAGAAAGATTTTTTGGTATAATGATTGGAAAGATATCGCTGAGTCACACTCGATACCATTGAGCGATCTATTAGAAAAAAAAATAACTGTGGCACAAACGCTAGAAATAATTAAAACTAAGTTGTTGGGCAATTGTATGGCCAAAGCACAAAATAGTAGAAACCACTCCATGTACAAAGAATTAGACCTAAGTTTTAAAATAATTAACAGTAATTGTGACTCGCAAACCATTTCCTGGATAATTAAAATTAGGGGAGAACTCCTTTACTTAAACAAATACACATGCAAGAGTGAGACAAAAATATGTTCACTCTGTAACATGAATGTAGAGGAAGATGTGCTTCATTTTGTGGGCGAATGTCCAATCTTTAGAAATTTTAGATTGTTGTACCTAAACGATGAATTTTTAAATCTGGAAGACATTAAAGGCTATTTAAATGAAAATAATATTAATAACATCAGCAGATTTATCAAATACTGTAAAAGTGCGTGAAATTACAGACACTTTTTGACCCGTCAATTTAATAACTAATAAGAGGCATTTAATTATAATAATTCATTATATATTCCTTTGTTTTGTTTGTTTATTTATTTATTTATTTTTTTCTTCTTCTTTTGATGATCTGTTTGTTTTTGATTTTGTATACTTTTTTTGTTGTTTTTTTTTTTTTTTTTTCCTGTAAGCGACTCTCCACGACGGCCAACCCGGCCAGGGGAAAGATGTCTTAGGGCTGTATGGCAAGTTCTTTTTATGTAAAATGTTAAAAAGAAGAATAAACACGTTTATTATTATTATTATTATTATTATTACTTAAAATATTTTCATTAAAACGAGATTTGATAAATAAAATAGAGTTGATTTCAGATTTGTTGATCCAAATAGTCCCTTAAACTTTATTATATTTGATTTAGAAATGTTTTTTTTTTTTTTAAGAATTTGTCCCCTACAACACCGAGTTAATTTTAAATAACAAAATTGATCTCGTCTTGAAACAGCTCTCTCTTTTTTAAATCCAGTCGATAATTGCATTTCAATTCAGGCCATTTCGTTTCATTAGTCTATATATATATATATATATATATATATATATATATATATATAAGGGTGTCCCTTATTTTTCGATTTTTATTTTTTTTTAGTTATACCCTTACATATTCCATCAATATCTCGACATGGAATTTTTGACATGAATCCAATACTTTCTTACTAAATATATATAGGTAAGAGAAAGTAAAAAGAAAATGAATAAAAAAAATTGAATTATTAATATAAATGCCCTCCCATTCATTTCTATAGGACTAATATAGAAAGCAAATCATTTTTTTAATTATAATTAGATATATTTTCTACATTAGAATGTTTCTAGACAAATTGTAAGAAGAAATTTTTAAATATTTAATAGATAAATTTTTTCATATCGTAATTTTGAAAGACCCTTAAAAATCATCTCTTATTAAATAAGTATTAGCTAAGTAGGATACACTTATCTTTTTATTCTAACTTTAAATACTTTCCTATGGTGTAGATCTATATTTTCTCGAAGAGTATAGAAGAGTAAATAAGAAAGTAATTTGCCCCCTCCAACCCTCTCGGCATATTTAATTATTAATTGACAAGGGATAAAGAATTGAATGATGTTTATTTACCTGTTAAGAGAGAGGCGGTTGAACCGACGTGCGTGTTTTTAAGGTCCGAGCCTGACTGAGAGCGAGAGTCTCTGGAAGCGGAGTCATCGATCGTCAAGAGGTGGGGAACGAAAATCTAAAACACGAGATAATAAATAAAAAATTATTTAATATGCCAGCACATTTATTTAAATTATCAACTAATGAACTATGGAAAATATATATCAATATATAAAAATAAAATCATTTGTCTCCCTCCCTCTAAATATTGTAGAGTGGGAGGGGGGGGGGGGGGGTAAATAAAAAAAAAATCACCAATAGTAAATATTAGACAATTAAGAAATTTTGTAAATTTTTTTTCTGTACTTTGTCATACAATGGGTCTATCCAAATTAATTGATAATTCTATTTGGGATTTTATATAATTAATTTTAGAGCAAAAGTCTCTTATTTTCGGAAAAAAGTCGCCTTAAAAGTCTATTCTTTTCTAGCCAAATAGTCGCTAAAAAGTCTCTGTCAAATTTAACAATTAATAATATGAGGAAGTAAAAGAAATAGAGATTTTATCTCTCGATAACCGAAATATTTTTTTTTTTAATTAAGGTCTGTTTTTTCGTCATCTAAGGCCTTTAGACCCCATCCCTATTCAAATGATTGGTAGTCAATTCAAATGAAATAAATTTTTCTGGCTAGGGACGGGAAGCAAACCCGGGACCCCGGCGCGACAAGCTAGTGTCTTCTCTCTGAGCTTCGGATCATGAGCATAACCGAAATATGGCAGAGTTCCTTAGAATTTAATTAAATAAACAAAAAAATTTAATGGCTGAAAATATGGAAGGATGTGGAAGTGCAGGCAGCCAAAAATAAAATACTCTCTGTGAATATTCAAACCCCCATCATTATTTGATTGTATCTAGACCTATGAAAATAGCAAATTTTAATATTAGAAAAACTTTCAAACTCATATATCATCATATTATTTAATTAAATAAAATAAGTAGTAGAATAAAATACCAACTAAGACTTACTGTTATATATAATTATAGAGACTCAACACTCTCTCAATAGATTTGTTCACTGAGGATGGATGGATAAATTTTGCCCGAAACATTTGAACATTCACAGAGAATCGAGAGTGTTTTATTTATGGTTAATGCCCTTCAACACCCTTCCATAAATATATATCGCCTGCTGAGAATCATAGTGGCGAAAGTCCGAAAATTCAATTTTTGAGCTAAGCCTACCAAAAGTTGCTAAAACGTCTTCTCTTTTGAGTGCTAAAGTGGCGAAAATATATTTCCATTCTTTGCCATTGATTCTGGCCTATTCGTTTGTTGCCCGGCTATTTAAATGTAGGCCTATCTATATGTTTATAAAACTTTCAAACGCCTTTTCTTTAATTGTTGAATTTCAGACTTTCGCCACCATGATTATCAGCAGGCGATATATATATACATACCAGGTATGTGACCGTCCACATGAAAAGATACCAAATCTTCACTGGGCTAAATTTTCAAGAGAGCCCATTTACTAAAAAAGTTCAAAAAAATCTATTTTTTTTTTTTTTTTTATTACTGTTCGTGTGGACGGTCACATATGATACTGGAAAGGTAAGAAAATAAATAAACTCACCAGATGAGAATAACAAGAATTGCAGATTGACTTCCTCTTCGCTTCTCGTAGTCGTAAACGTCAAGTTGACGTGTCATGGTCATTGGAAAGATCGTTCTTGCATCGGTCAGACGCCATTCCTCTCTATTCAACGCCCTCGGTTTCGAAACCGGAAGCGGACTGCCTGTGAATGATTTCAACTGGTCGATCCAAGGTTATCTGCGTGGTTTTTTCCCTGAACTTTGCTTTGCTCTCTATAATGATCTTATCGAGGCCGATTTCTCTGAGAATTATGCAGGATTCGATCGGAAACAATTGCCTCCAGGCTCATTTCCACCCCCAGCTCCTCGAGGATAGAGCTATTGGTGCGATGGGCCGCCCAACGAATCCTGAGCAGTCGTCTCCAGCGCCACATTTACTGGTAAAAGGCGTTTATGCGGTCTTGGTTTTTTCTTAGAACACGTCTCGGACCTATACAAAAAGATGGAAAAGATCAGTGTTTGCAGCAGTCTAATTTTACTTGCTTTACCTACTACTTACTACACGGAGTTAATTTAAAATAAAAAATTCGTATTTAAACTTTCTACCGTGGGCTCTTGTTGAAACATTATTATAATGAGGTGTTCACTCAATTATGAGTTGAAAAATATACACTAGGTTATGTGTTTCAAATTATTTATAGGTCATATAGTAAATCACTTGACGCGTTTCGATTTTTACATCATCATCGGAAGTGTTATTACTTACTTTGAGTAACAAACACATAACCTAGTGTATATTTTTCAACTCATAGTTGAGTGAACACCTCATAAAAAATTCGTTTCGTTTTTTCATTTTCTTTCAAATTATTGTATAAGATTATTAAGGTGTACCTTGTTTCATTATATTTCATCTCGCTGCGTTTTCTTTGAAACATTCTGGCTTGAAACAGCTCAAGATTTTTCTCTCTCTGAAAATCTCTTGAAAGATATATTATATATATATATATATATATATATATATAATGATGATGAGAGATAGTGTTCTCTGCGATCTCCAAACATATCAGTTGAAAGGAATGTCTTTTGGTCCGAATCACATCTAAAATAAAAAATTAATTAATTAAATAATTTAATAAAAATTTTTCACTTAAATAATTATAAAAAGATTTAAAATATCTGGTACATTTTAATTTAATTTCCACCTTTCTTTCAAATAAAAAAATGAATCATATTTTTTGTTGCTCTCAAAAGACAATTCAAATTTAAAGATTTCCTTAAAACCAAAGTTACCCTATAAAAATAAATAAATTCAGTTTGATTTTTGATAGTTTAAGAACTGTCGATCAAGAAAAACCCCTTAAACTTTGTTAAATTCTTTATTTGAATTGATTTAGAAATGTTTTTCTTAAAAGATTAGTCCCTGACGTCCAGTGTAATTTAAAATTAAATAAAAATTCGTCACGTTTTTATATATTTGTTAATTAAGTCTTACCTTGTTTAATTGCTTGCATTTTCTTTGAAACATTCTGGCTTAAAACTGTTGAATTATTTTCTCTCCTTTTTTTTTATATACTATCAGTAATTTCATTTCTAATAAGATGAATAAAACAAATAAAATTCTATGTATATATATATATGATGCTGGATATTGTATTCCTTCTGAGTTCCAAAAACATGCTTTGAAGAGAAGTCTTTTGGTCCAAATAACATCTAAAATGAAAAATAAATAAGCTTAATTCATATAATAAAGTTTTACTTAAATAATTACAAAAAGATTTAAGATGAAGAAGATGACTAAAATCATTTTAAAACATTGAAGGTAGGTAAAGATTCTGCTTGCATCTAACTTTAAAAATTATTTATATAAATACTTCTAAACATGTGAATTAATCTTGAATTTTGAAAAATCCAGTAAATAATAATTTTAAAAACAAAGAATAATTGAAAAATATTTTAAAACAAAACACATAATTATTTAAACTAATTAAAAATAAAGGAAAAATAAAAAAATTATTTGTCAAAGTGAAGGAAATAGTGAATGACTTAATAAAACGAATAATCTATTTAGTTTATATAATGCAGATATTAATTAAAAATAAATATTAAATAATTAAGAGAATAAAAGAAATGAAAAAATAAATAAAATTGAAAATAAAATTTGACAGACAGACAGAAAGGTTATCCTGTTGAAACACGAGTTTAGAATATTTTTAATTATTTAATTTATTGAAAATAATAATCCTGAACCAATTAAATAAATATTTAAATGCATTACTGACCTTAAAAAATAGAAATAATTAAGATGAAATATAAATAAGTTAATCTGACGACATGTGAGTAGCCGGTTTAGTTGGCAAAGTCATGGAAGAGATAAAGAGACGCGGCATTCGCTTGCCTTTTCAATGGAGTCAAAGTCAAAGCAATCGAGCTTCTCGATTTTAACACTTCTATTAAAAAAAATAATTATAATTTATATAAAAATAATTAAATATAATTTATTCTATTCAAAAAATTAATTTAAATCAATATATAAAATATATTTGAAAACAATTTGTGAAATGTCAGATTCTCTCTCATAGGTGCCAAATTTGAAATTTTCTTTTAATTCCCTTAACTTCTATTCACAAATATCCAAATAATAATTAATTCTATTACTCTTTTTTAAATAGTAAGGAATTTAAATTTAATTTCTAAAATTGACCATAATTGAGATTGGATAAAAAATAGGCAAACAATTTTTTACTTTTTAAAAAGTGATATTTAAAAACAAAATTAATTACTAATAAAGTTGGCAACAACAACGCACTCTTGATGCCTTCTTTTCATCAGAGTTGGCAAGTTTTATCCCGCCGAGTATAATACACGGTTTTATACATGTATAAAACTATCGCGGATAAAACTAGGCCGATGTATAAAAGGTATAAAACTGTAAAAAACCAACCTCCTCCCCCTGAAAAAACAGCTTAAAAGCTTTTCATATTTTATAATGTTCTAAAGCATTGACGATGTTGTTTGCTTTTTATTTAGTGAATAATATAATCAAAATGTTAATAATTGAAAAATGAAATTTTATTTGAACTTCCTTTCTCGTCGGGTTTGCGCATGCGCATCCAAGTTTTGTACATTTTATACGTTTAATACATTTTATACGTTTTATACAAGTTTTATCCGCAATTTTTGTATAAAACGGCAAAATCGTGTATAAAACCCAACTCTGCTTTTCATATGTATTATTAATAATGATGCATATGAAAAGATTTATGATAAGACATATGTTAATTTATTAATAGTGACAAGTAATTGAACCTTCTTCTTCTGTCCTCGCCTTATTCCTGCGATGCGGGGTCGGCGGACCTCACTTTTTCCCTCCAATCCTATCATGCGTTTTGTGACCGGAAAAAATAGGACAGGCCGGCCCGTCGCACGGTCTGACGCCTGTTGAAAAGAGGTAGGAAGAGACAGACATACAAAGAACTGAAGGACTGCCTGTCCCAGCTCGGGCAGCTCGTGGTCGCCATCCACGTACCCACAAGATGTGGGCCTCTGAGCAATGACAAGTAATTGAACCAATTTTGTAAAATATAGCACATTTATCCTGGATATAGCAACTTCACATCGTTTAATCGTATTAATATTCTTATTTATTTTAACAATTCAAAAAATTAATTTGTATTGAATTTATTATTGTTACAAATTGTAAGTGTAGAATTTTTCAACTTGCTTTTTATTGTTAGTAATAATGATGGTCTTAATACTTAATATTTTACATTCAATCATGATTACCATATTCAATACATTGCCTTTTTTAATAATCTTATTTAATTTTAATTCCAGGTGGTTATTTATCTTATTATATATTATATTTTCTTGCTAATAATGTTAAATGAAATCAAAATTAGTGAAGAGTAAATGAATGTATAATTCTTCTCGTCCAGTAAAGTTATAGCACTTTTCTTTTTAGAAATTTATTATAATCAGAATGAATTTCTCAAGTGACAGCTATTAGTTTCACTTTACATCTTCGAAGTCTGCTAGATGTGGGAAAAATAACAATCTGTTTGTAATCTATTATATATATATATATATATATATATATATATATATATATATATATCGCTAATGGTGCGTGAAAAGTAGTAAGGGGGCTGTAGTTAAATTAAGGATTAGATATTATTTTCAAAATATCTTATTATCATTATTTTCCCGTACATCGTATACTTCTCCCTTTATTCTCCAACGTGACTGAGGCGCATATTATAACCAGAAACCAGTATTTTTTTGGCCGTAGTCAAAGTATGGTGTGGCCGATCCATCTTGAGCATAATTTCCGAAATCCCAACCGTTTAAAGGACTGATCTTGAAATTTGTGGAAAATGCGAAGAAAATAATGATTTTGTACATTGTCAATCCTGACGAATCTTTTCTTCCATAGCTTGAACAAATCGTCTGTGACCACAGATTGTCCCCGGTCTTCCTTATCTGACTAATTTCCTAATCATTCCATCACTCTTATTGTTTCTATATAAATCTCACACTTCATCTAAAGAAATTCTTTGAAGGAAAACATTTCAACAGTGATGATATTAAGAAGAGTGCTGCCCTTCATCCCTGGCGACTACAAAAACTGGTTTCTGGCCTCAATAACACTACAGACTAAATCGAGAAGTAGTGTAAGGAAAGTAATGATAATAAGGTATTTGGAAAATAAAATTATGTTTTATTAAAAAAATCGGTACTTGGTTTAAAAAAAGCCCCTAAGTCAAATTATTTATAAATTCGTAACTTAGTTCTTTCTCTTTTCTATGATCAAATACGCAAAGGCGTATTGTCCCGACAGACTCAGAAGAAAGAAAGATTTTCTATCAAGAGAATGGAAAAAATATGCTCGACCTGATGAGGAAGAAGCAAAAACTGGTTGGCGCAGAGTACGCTATCAATGAACCTGCACCTGGATTTTTCCACTCACCACCTGCCTTTAACAATATGTTGCATATTCCCTAATCCTCACATTAAGTTTACTGCCAGTCTCTCCGGATATTTTTGGATTAATAATAATATATGACCACATCATTGATTCTAAATTTTGACGCGACCGTGAGAATAAACAAGCCTGCCTGACGTTTTATGGGGGAAAGGTGAAGGCTGGCATAGAGAGTATAAGAAATACCAGCCTTAGCTCGGGTAAACTCGTGGTAGGCATTCATGTACGCACAAGATGTGAGCCCCTGAGAATAATTATGTATAACTTACATTATTATTATAATCAATAGTTTTGTAATTCTTCTTCGATGGCTTTATATCTCAAATCGAGAGTTGGGCCCTTCTATACTCGGACTCCATTCACTGCGGTCATCCAACTTTCTTCTTCTCAGTTTCTGATTCCAGTAGTTCCCTAGCATCACCCTCTCATCAGAATCCTATATCTTCAAAGCGCCACTCCTTCTCCAAAGGTTGCTTGTATTCCATGCACCGAGAATGAATCACATCCATATTCCGTAGCTGGCTGGGTAATCCGTTCAAGATTCGAAACAGGATCTTAATAGTTAAAGTTGTTGGCCTGACATCCAACGGAGGGATATATATTTCTCCTGCTCTCATTAGCCCTGATCTATACTTCCACTGGGGTTGGAACTCGATCGCCACACAGATTACTTAGGTTCACCACGTTCAGGGGAAAGTCGGAAATTGGTATGAGAGACTATGTGATACTAACAGGAAGCAACATCGTGTGGTACGCATGCACTACTCAGTATGAACCCCAATTCGTTTATATATATTTATTTGACTCCATTTTTCACGTCCATCAGCGATAAACGAGATATAATAAATATATATATATATATATATATATATATATGAAGATAAGTTTTCTCGGGTTGAGTCGCGTGTGATGTTGAGATTTACTCGACGTTTCGGCTCTCCTTTTGGAGCCATTTTCAAGAGTATGGAATTAGGGGGGAATTGTTGGGGTGGATTGTTTACGGGGTCGCAGTCTTGCTGGTCCCCAGGTCAATTTGGATGCCTCAGAGGCTTGGTTTGGTCTCTGAGAGCAGGAGGAAGGTTGAGTGTGTGTAATTGCGTTTGTGTTCGGTTTAGGTTGACTACGGGGCCTCAGTCTGCCTCCCCAAGTCGATGTGTTATTGGTTTGGTTAGTAGATGTGATAGGCATGCATCCAGTCGCAGAAACCTTCCAGAATATATATATATATATATATATAACATTCATGACCATAAATACGATCATTCAATTTTAAGAACTCGCCATTAATTATATTTGAAATAGTGAATAGTTTCTGCAAAAAAAAAAAAATTAATTAATTAACAATAATTTTTTTTTTCAGTTGTGAAATTATGTTAAACGAATTAAATGATCAAGGATTGATCAAAAACAATCTACTTAACATCGAGGCGTGGTTTTGTAAAGCAATGGAAGTTGGATAGAATTTTTTCGTTCCAAACTGGAGACCCCATGAAGCTGGGCTGGGACTCTGAGAAGAAAACAGCCAATTGCAAAAATTGTAAATAAATTTACAAAATAAAAAGATCTTTTCATTGTTCAAGCAAACTTTCGTTTAAAATTTATGGAAACTTATTATATTAATAGTATGATTTTTTAAAAGTATTTGGATCTCTGTCTTTTTCTTTAAACATAAACAATTTTTTCAAAAAGAATATACATTTAGTTATCTTTTATTTATTAAAAGTCTTTTAATAAACTCAAATTTGACTGCGGAAATTAAAATGAGACCCCAGTCTTGTAATAAATATATTTGTCTATTAATATATTACATATATATATATATAATTGTTTTAAATCATATACAAAGAAAAGAGAATGCATGATATGATCAACAGTAGAGGTCTTAAATTCTTTGTCTCTGGGTTAAAATGATTAACTATAAATATATTATTTCTTACTTTTTAATGCTCTACATTCTTATTTTGAAACTCTTGTTATTAAATAAATTCTTAATATTTTAGATTCTTAATTTTTGTTGATTTAAATTTTTCAGACAAGGAGAATTTGTTGATAGAAACGCCTTAAAAACTTAAAGATTTTGGTATAATAAAAAATTATTTTTAAATTGACATAAGCAACGAAAAAAGCTGCATTGGAATGGAATGGATATCAACACATGGTAAGAAAACTGTTTAAAAGTCGATCAAGAAATTGTTATATGAATGATGATAGGAGAGAAATATCAGTTTTAATTTTTCTTAAAAGAATTTGTTTGCGACCAGTGGCTTCTTTTCAAATTGTGTTTTCGGCAGGGGGAGAGAGATAAACATTTTTTACTTGAATTTCACAAAATTTCACTGTCGTAGTGTCTATGACAATTTTTTTATTAGAAAAGGTTAAAATTAAAAAGAAATAAAAAGCCTTGAGGGGGTAAATGCCCCTTAAGACTGCTTGTTTAATTTAAACCTAACTAACTGTCCGTCCTATTTGTACAACATCTGAGGGTGAGTTCGTAAGCACTTAAACCAATCAAGTTTTAATATTTCGAATGTGTTTATTAAAACTTTTGTGGTTTGTATTATTATTATTATGGGAGTTTTAATTATAGACCACATTTTGTATTAATTATGTATTAAAATATAAATACTGTACAACGTTTCGTTTCAACTGCTTATTCTGCAGTCATTTTCAAGTACTGTACACTTGCTCCGACTCAAGTGAACTAATCTCTGAGGTCAGAACAAGAGCGGATCCAGAGGAGTTTTTCGGGGGGGGGGGGGGTAATCTGGTGTGACTGGTCATACAGCACACAATTTTTTCTTACTTTCTGTAATTTAAAGGTTCATTCTATACTTGTTTACCAGAATATATACAAATAAAATTTTTAAGTATTAATTATTAAAATTTTATATTAAGGTGTGCGTCTCGAAAAACGGTTAGAACACTGTAGACTACCGAGTTACTCGAGGCGGCAAGAGATGGCGTTAGTTTTCCCCATAGGAATACAAGGGATTTTTTTCATTTCATTCTAGAGCTTCCAGGTAATTAATTAAAGGCAAAAAATTAATTATTCTTTAACACAATGATTACTAATTTAATTATCTACAACCTATAGAGCTCCTTTTTTTTAAATATCTTTTATTTAATGCGATTAATCTAAAAAAAAAAATTTTTTTTTTCGAAAATCAAAAAAAAGGGCTTCTATAAGTTGTAGATATTTTAAATAGCTTTAATTTAAAAAAAATTTGAGGTCGATAGCTTCAAAATTATGGCCGCTGGAAACTCCCAAAATTAGCACCCCGAGACCCGCACCTTAAAAATAAAATTTAATTTCCAAAAAAACAATATTTTTCCTCCAATCTTCGAGGGGGGGGAGGTAATTACCCCCTTTACCCCTCCCCCTCTCCTTGTATCAGAATTACCACAATCTTTGTACAGTATTTATATTATAATTAATACAAAATGTGGTAATTAAAAACTCCCATAATAATAATCAAGTTATTTGATTGTTCACACAAATTCTTCACAAATCACATCCCAAATAACCCTGGCATTTAAAATTTATATTATTATATTTTAGTATCTTCATAATTAATTGATAATTAATCCCCTAGTATAATTTGTAAAATTATAAAATGGGGGAATATAATACAAAATCATCCAAGAGATTAAAATATGTAAATTACTTTCTAACAATCTTCTTGATTTTATAAAGCAAAACGTTCTAATTAATGTTTTTTTTTTTTTTTTAGTGAATAAGGATCTTCTTTTCTTTAGCCAAGAGCTTATGAAAATCTCGGATTGTAAAATTTTGATGAAATTAATATTTGAAAACTCGAACTGGCCTGTTCCTGATGCCTCACTTATTCTTCAATTATATTAATTTGTTATTTGTAAATGAGTATATGAAAATTCTTTTTCCATTTTGTAAATACATACACATAAATATGTATATCAAATTAGTTTTTATAATTTATTTGTTTTTCCAGGTGCTAACTTTTTCTTTCTCGATCTATTTTTAATTCAATCTCTTATTTATGTTACAATATTTCTTTTAGCATATAATCATTCTTTTCAAAGTATTTTCATTTTTTTTAAGCTAATCAAAGAGCGTGAACATTTTCCTCCATTACCATTTGTATCCTTTTTAAATTAATTGGTACTCTCTTTTACACATATATATATATATATATATATATATATATATGCAAAGATAAGTTTTCTCGGGTTAATATTTATATATATATATATATCGACAGGGATGGGCGTTAATCAGTTACATGTATTTGAAATACAAGATACCAAATACAATATTAATTGGTATTTTGTAACTCGTTACAGAATTGGCAAAGTAATTGCTATCTTGTATTTCGTTACATTTTTTAGTAATTGGTATCTGAAATTCGAGATACCAAATACTTTTTTTTTTAATTTGCCGCAGTGTAAAAAGTCTTGCAGAGGGAGCTGAAATCGTTTTAATTTATTTAATATTACTGTATGTAATCGTCGTGTGGGTTCTCTGCTCCGGATCTTAGTAAAAACCAGTAAAGAGAAGTCAATCAATCGGCCAAATTTTCACTCTTCGTTAAAAAACTTTTTTGCTTTCTTCTTTCAACCAGCTCTCAACGACTAAATCTTTGTTCTTCTGCCCCAGTTGAAAGATTGTTTTCATTTGCGGGTTTATTCATTCTCCATCAAGTTCCAGATTATCCGACAAAACTTTTGAAAACTTGGTTTTTTGAAACCTTTTCATATTTTTATAAATAAATTTTTTTAGTGTCACGAATAATTTTATTGTTTTCGATTTTTCAAAGGTATTCTCCAATATAAGTTTAGCTGCCACTTGCCTAAACTAAATTTATTTAGGGTTCCAGATAGAGCCCTGCACGGGCCGATTTTTTTGGCCCAGACCGGTCCGTGTCCGTATTTTTTTTTGACTTCCCGGCCCGTACCCGGCCCGTAATTTTTTACCATTCTTCAGGCCCGCCCGGAATTTTTTCAAACCCGCCCATTCCCGCCCGAGATTTAGTGAATGAATGAACGAATGTCTAGTAATTTTTAAATAAAATTTCATTTGCATGCCCGTCCGCCCGAACCCGTTTATTTAGACTTGCTACCCTCCCGTATCCGCCCGTAATTTTTTCATGGCCTCAAAAGCCCGCGGGCCGGGCGGGTAACGGGCCTACGGGCCAACCCGTACCCGTGCAGGGCTCTAGTTCCAGAATTACCCCTCCAAAAAGTATTTTAAAATCAAGGAAAAATTTGTTTGTAATTGGTATTTTCAATGTATTTGAAATACATAATTGGTATCTTGTATCTCGTTACACAAACCCGTGAATAATTGGTATCTTGTATTTCGTTACAAAAATCTGAAGTAATTGGTATTTTGTATCTCGTTACTCAAAATCGAGTAACTTGCCCATCCCTGTATATCGATTTTTTTTTTAACTTCCGACCCTGAAGAATTGGTTCCTAGACACCTTTAAAAAATCCTCTCCAAAGATGAGCTCTTAATTTTAATAGGGAGGTTCTCTGCATTCAGCTATTACCTCGCCACAAAGTCCTCCGACTAGGCGCGAAGCTTGCCGAAGGCGGGCGCCGCTGCTAGTTTATTTATCTTCTTCTTCTGTCCTCGTCCCATTCCCGCGATGCGGGGTCGGTGGACCTCATTTTTTTCTTCCAACCCTATCATGCGGTTTTGCGACCGGAAGAAATACAATAGGCCTGCCCGTCGCACGGTCTGAAGCCTGTTGAAATGAGGAAGGAAGAGACAGACATACAAAGAACTGAACGACTGCCTGTCCCAGCTCGGGCAGCTCGTGGTCGCCATCCACGTACCCACAAGACGTGGGCCCCTGAGCAATGCAATCTATAAAACCCTAAAAATATTAAAGAATTATATATATTACGTGTTGGTCCATGAAGTAATTATGAAAAACATATAACCAACAGTAGCGTAACTAGGTGGGGGCGAAGGGGGCGCTCGCCCCCTCCGCCCCAGGCGCTTCAAGCCTTTGGCGCCCCTCAATACCGACATAGGCGCCCTAGGGCATCTAAAATATAGCCCAGGAACGGTGATTTTATCATATTCTTTTCATAAATTGTCCAAAAAATTGATAGTTTTCTTTTAAATTATATTACAACTTAAACAAACGGCGCCCTAGTTAAGCTTCGCCCCCTCCGCCCTCAAAGGCTAGTTACGCCGCTGATAACCAAGTATTTATTAATTTAAATAAGCGAAAAAGGTACTGCCGGGAGTGGCACCACGGATCTGTCGATTTGTACTCAACATTCCCTACTTTTGGACCACAGTACCGCACTCCCTTATTTAAATTTATACCTACCTTTTTCGCTTATTTAAATTAATAAATACTTGGTTATATGTTTTTCCTAAAAATGGTTTTACTCCTTACATTTGTGTGATAGAGCTGACCAAAATGTTGATCCCCTCAAAGCCGTAGACAAAAAATAATATTTTCGTGGGAGGTGGCTTCTATTGGAGCAATTGTCCCTCTCCAAAAAAAAAAAATGAAAATCTTAACACTATATTTTTGTTTGTTGGGATTTCCAGGGGGTGGGAATTGAACCCCCACCCTCCCCTGGCTACGGTCCTGGTCTCTCTAATGGTATAACAAGAACCTGATAAGCGAGCAATTTTTAACTAAAGATTTCTCACTTAGTTTTAGTGAAATTGCAATTGGAAACTGCAGTTATCATGGGCGTAACTAGAGAATTTAGCTGAGGGGGGGGGGGGCATAGGACCAGCTTTCCTCCGGTGGGCCTGGAAAGCCCCCATATTTTCTCAATTTTTCTTGGGGCAAGGAGATTTCTGGGGGGGGGGGGGCAGGCCCCCGGCACTCCCCTAGTTACGCCCATGGCAGTTATATATAGAGGAATATGAGTTTTATCTTGTGGCCTCATATATCCGCTGACTTGGTACAAGTACAAACAAAATATTAAATTATTTAATATATAGCTCACGAAAATGTGGAAATATAAGCCAAAAAATAGATATTTAAAATAATATTGAGATATCATTGTACAAAGCGCCAAATAAATCGGTTTAGTTCAAGTTTGCGATTTTCATATTTGGCGCATCTAAATTGAGAAAAATTATATCATATTATGAAAATGAAAGAACTCAATTTATACAATTTTAATATATTCCAAAATTTTTTATTATTATTAACATAATCTTATTTTTATTATATAATTATTTATTTCAAATTAAAAGATGCTAATAGTGAGTGAGAAGAATAATTATCCATAATAATAGTATAAAAAAGCGTAAATATAAAAATTGATATACCAATTTTTTAAAAATTCTTTTTCTTACTGATGAATTTTGAATCATATTCTATTTATTTATTTATTTATTTATTTTTAGTTTATGAAACTTTTACTTAAAATGACAACGACCGGAGCGCTATCTGTACGGCAACTTTGTAACTAGGCTCATGTCGTTGGCAAAGCTAAAGAGATGGAGCTAGGAAGGAAACATGTACAATTTTCAATTTGGTTTGTATATTTATCGTCTGATTATCCATTAACAAATTTTCCATTAAATTTTATTAATATTTTCAATTAATTAAATTATTAAAAATAATTTAGTTAATTGAAAACACGCCTAAAACGATTTAAGATGCACGAAACTTTACACTAACGCCGGCGGTGACCTTGTTAAAAACTTTCTGTCACTTAAAATATTCCTTTTTTTTATTCCCCATCCCGATATTCTTTCTCACCCTCAATATTTACATTTCATTATAAGCTTAATAACATTTTCCTTCATACTAAAATCACAAAGAAATTAATGAATTCCTTTGGTTCAAATAAAATATATACTTATATGCACAGACTCACGCACACACACACACTAGCACATTCATATATCTTATGTATACTCATATCATTTATTTATTTATATATTTCTATAAACGCATTTGTTTTTTCCAGAAAGAAAAAATTAAATATTCAATTTAAATTTATTGCTTTAAAAAAATGTCTTTGAAGCAAGTGAAAGTCGATAATTGGGGAATATTTTTTCTCCAAAGGCTGCAACAATTTTTTCTTAAGAATCAATATTGTGATCTTATGCTCCGTTTTAATGGAAAAGAAACAGTACAGGTATGAAATATTTGATTTTTTTTCTATGTACGAAAAGTGAAAATTGAAAGAAAAAATTTTGCCCTAAAATTATGAATATATTATAAATTTATGTCATTTTTCTTGTGTTTTAATCGCGTTTGATAATATAAAATTTATCCCCGCAATTTCATGCTTCAAATAGCTGCAAGTACTACAATATAGTTAAAAATATTACAATTATTTTGCTTTATAGATCTTTTGTTCCTCATTTTCTATAAGATTCAGTTTTTCTTTCAAAATTCCTCTCATTTCTTTTCTTCCTTTATGACATAACAATAATTCTAACGAATTTTCTTTCATCTCACATTCATAATCATTACTAACGTGTTCATTTCAACTAAACAGAAAGGGTTTCATTAAAGATAAAACAATAGTACACGATTTTTACTAGATAAATTATTAATCCGAAATCTGTTGCCATTTACTAGGCCTGGTCAAAAAATATATATATATATAACAAGCCAAAATTCTTTCACTTTGTTGAAGTGCGTTGAATTGTCGAAACTAATATTTATTTGACTTTCACTGAATTTCTTTTGTTTTTGAACTGGTATAGTATCGTTTGGGAAAAAATAAATACATTAAAATGAAGTACATGTCAATAGAATTTAGAATATAAGAAATTAAATTGTCCCGAATTCCGGGAGTTTTTTTGTGAGAATTCAGAAATTTCTCTGTGGGGAATCCCGGGAACAACCCTCTAATCGAGATGCTTTGTGTCCAAACCAAATAACACAAAAAATAACATCAATATAATAATAATCGCGACACTTACTAGTCAATGCATACATTTACTAATGTTATTATCAGTAAAAGCGTGAAAAATATAAACCAAGTAATCTAAGTATTTAAATTATAATTTATGTGTTACATTTTACGACTCTTCGCGGTCCCCCTGGGGACAATCCATGGCCCCCCAAGGGGGCCGTGGCCCACTACTTTACGATCGTCTTCATGGCTAGGGTTCATTCTGATGTTTTTTAATAGACATTTCTATTTTCCCAGGTACAAGCCGAGCTCTTGCTCCATTTCAGAAATTTTCAGTTGTATTATTGATTGGAATTTTATGGATTTTTTTTTTATCCAGCACTCAGGCACTACCCACTCATTTCTTACTTAGTCACAAACATTCCTTAGCAAGTTTATTTTTAAAATATGAGATTATTTATCTATTAAAAACATTTTTTTTGCGGCTTTTTATATATCAAAGAAAATCTTGTAATCTCTCGCTTTTATTAATTGATTATTTTATTGCGCTTTCATTTCCTTTTAATTGAAATTTTTTCTTCTTTTGACTTCTGCGTTATAAGCCGCCCATGGCTCCACATAAGTTATTCTATATTATTTCATTGAGGGCCAAAAAAATTACGTAATTATATGTTTTTAAAGATCATTACTCATCTTCCCTATTAGGGGTCGTCCACATATTTCTTTCTTGACGATTTTTTAGTCCCCTTATTAATTTTAAATAAACATTTCAGGTCCATTGGCTGGTTGTTAACGCCTGCACAGAATACTTTCAAGTTCTTGAGAAGAACAAATCCAAAAATAGCGATTGCCTCGAGTTACCACCGGATCTACAACCTGATGTTGTTTTGCCTATAATTAAGTAAGTTTATAATTTGCACATCTTAATTTATATATATATATATATTAATATAAAAAAAAAAAAATGAAAAATTTGACTGCGAAAATTTTAAATGGTCTCGGTCTTGACAAAAAATTAATAATGAAAGGAATTCAGCCAAAGAGATTGTCTCAATTATTTAGTTAAAATAATGTTATCATAAATCATTCTAATTTATTTAATGATCGATGCATTGCTTCCCGTACTCAGCGATAAATTATATTGAATTATATAACCCACCAGAAAGTTTCTATTGCATTGAATTGCCACTTTACTTTCTCTTACATATATATCTAATATATAGAGAGAAAGTATTGTGATCATGTCAAAAATCCGATGTCGAGATTTTGATGGATATACATGTTTTGAGGTCCCCTGAGTTCAATAACTTTCTGGTGGGTTAATATGATCACAGTCATTAACATTATTTAATTCGTCTAGTTCTATTTTATCTTTCCTTGAGAAATATCTTACTCAGTTCGATTCCTCAAAAAAAAAATAAGTTGGATAAATAAATTTAAATACATATTGTTACAGTTTTATGTATACCGGACGTTTGGAATTTAATTCCGAAATTCAGCATCGCCTTTATGCCACTGCACGTCGTATGAATATGACAGTACTTACTAAACTTCTCGATGCTCAGAATTTAACAACCGCAAATTCACATTCACTTGGTGGAAATAAACCAAGACGACCAAATATTTTACCGTCACACAACAATGCAAATCGTCGTTCTCTCAATCGCCAAGCGGAATTAAATTTACCAGAAACATTGCCTGGTCGAAAGTAAGTATTCTTATATATATATATATATATATATATATATATATAATAATAATAAAAACTTTTTTTTTATTAATATTATATATCATAAGATTTTAAACATGTAGTGATACAGAGCATCCAAATATAAACATTTCTTCAGAGGTCATTAATAATAATTAACATTTCCATCTCATAATTATTTTTTTATATTTTTAATATCTATATGCTCATTTTGATAATTTTTATAAAATAAAAAAAAATTGTTCTTAAAATCACAACTTGCCGCTCGCTCTTATGCCACTGGTTAAAACACCGATAATTTAATACAGTGTTAATTGGTTCAAAAAATATTTTTATTTGACTGCTTTCTATCACTTTACAAAACTCTTCTTCTATCACCAATAATTTATAGATGTAAAATGGAAGAGGAGAAGTCAGCTTCTGCTTAAAAAAACCATTGATAAAAATTTGAGACGTTTCGGGTAAAATTTTATTTCGCTTTAGTCTATATGCAGAGTTGTCCACGTTGATTTGTATTTATACATACAAATGTAATTTGTACAGGCGAGTTAATGTACACTAGTCTATATAGTAGAAGGATGATAAAAGAGAGAGTAGCTAGTTTTTGTTTTCTTTTATTAAACCCTCATTGCTGACGTTTCGGTCCTGTTTAGGGCCATCCTCAGAGCATTAGGGTTGTCATTATAAATTTCAATTTCCATATTTCACCTGTATTTGACATTGTTGGTCGATTTTATAACAATATATATATATATATATGATAAGTAGGTGAGATATTTTACAATGAATTTCCATTCATTCATGAATGGTTCATAAACCAAATCCGATAGAACAGTCACAGAATTTTACGCGCAGACTTTATCATTGTAAAATATCTCACCTACTTATCATATATATATATTGTTATAAAATCGACCAACAATGTCAAATACAGGTGAAATATGGAAATTGAAATTTATAATGACAACCCTAATGCTCTGAGGATGGCCCTAAACAGGACCGAAACGTCAGCAATGAGAGTTTAATAAAAGAAAACAAAAACTAGCTGCTCTCTCTTTTTATTATCCTTCTACTACATCAACTAACCAGCTATATTAAAAAAACCTCCAATACTAGTCTATATATACAGTGTTATTCATTTAAGAAGTAAATATGTTCTGATATGCATTTTGATCAATCTATATTAAAATATAAAATTCTAAGTGTAAGAGAGGGAGATAAAATCAATGACCTCTCAGAATGTAAGTGACAGGTGACCAGTCGAAACATTTATATTATATTTACATTTATATTTATACTAGCCGGCCAGGGAACCTTGCCTTTTTCTTAATTATGAAAAGAAAATTATTACTACAATTCCAATCCAGTGCCTGCTTGAGGATTTGATTACATTCATAGAATACATAAATATTTCTTTATACATCTCCTATGAGAGAAATCGTAACTTTAGGAATTAATAACTCAAAGAGATATAGAAATTTCGGGACTCTCCATAACGTCCTCTATAAGAGTCAAAATTTCGTTTCAAAATTTCAACGGGAAGTTGGTCAAACAGAGCGTGACAGACAAACAGACAGACGGACACGCCACTATTATATATTGAAACATAGATTATTTGCAGGATTATTTTCGAGGGGAAGGGGGGGGGGTGTTATTATAATTTTGTTCACTGACAATTCATTTAAAGAGTTACAACGTTTGGGTAACGTCTCACTAATGGACAGAGTTCAAATTATACACATAGCCCTATATAATATGCAAAAAAATTTATAATTTTGAAAATGAAACCATTTTGACATGGGAGGGAGCTGAAGCTCCCCGATCCCCCTCCTGGCTATGTGCTTGTTATATGTAAATAATAATATAAATGTTTCGCCTAAGTAACAATTATTTTAGCTCTTAAGTGACTGATGATAGTGACATATAATTATAGCCGAAACGTCTCTAAATTTTATTTAAAGTTTTATTCTTCTTAATTGGCTGACTCCTCTTCTTCCATTTTACATCGAATATCACAATAACTTTTCAACTTCTATATATAAATGATTTAAAATTGAAAAACAGTTTGCTTTTAAAAATAATTTCCACATATCGGATATGAAAAAACTTGATATAATAAATATATCGCATTACAATCTTTTATTTGTCATAATGTTAAAAGTTTTAGCTATAAAATTGTGTTTTTTTTTTTAATATTATTTTTGGCGGTTGAACATTTTTTAATTTTTAATCGTTTTAATAAAATTAGGTTACCAATTTGGAAAAGAAGAAATGTTCCTGTAGTTGTTCCACCTACAGTGGAAAATATCTCTTCCCAAGAAGGGTAAGTTCATACATTTATTAAATTTTAATTTTATTTTCTCTTATTTTAAATATATTTATTTTTTTTAGAACTTCTCGACCGTCGGTTATAGATGAAGTGCCTAGACCAACTCGTTTTGAGATGCCAGATGAGGTGGAAGAAAATAACGTATCTTTTGATACAACATTTGATGATATTACCTATGAAACTAAACCTTTAATTAAACCCCCTTTAAAAAAAGCTTCTGCTAGCACTAGTTCTCCTCTCAATAGAAATAATAATACAAATACACAAAAAAAGCAAATCACCTTTGAAGATTTAAGACAAAGCACGCCAAACAATTTTCCGCTAAAAAGACCTGCATTATCTCCATCACCAACTCCTAAAAGGCAACGAGGCTTAGATGATCAACAAGTACAAGATGCACAAGAACTTTTAAGAGAACAAAGTGCAAGAAAACTAGTACTTGAATCAGAAGATGAGCTTGAAGATGACATAGATAATGACATGTCTACTTCAGATATGGATAATCTAAATTATACAGAAAATGAAGAAGATTTCATTGCCCAAGAAAATACTCCACACAAATCGTGTTTAAAATCTCAAGGTACAGAGGTTACACCTAAAAAAGTACGATTTTCTTTAGATGCAGAAGAAAAAGAAAATTCTTCCCAATCAACTATACCTGCCACCACTAATCATGCTAAAATAATCACCGAAGTTTTAAAAAAATATCCACATCTTGTCAAAACTAATCGCAATATCAAATTAAAGATTATGCAAAAAGGAGGATCTACAACAACACCTACACCTTCTTCTACCCCTAAAACAGAAGAAAAAAAGCGAAAGTGTCATATGTTGTTCTTAAATCAGAACCTTTATCAAAACAAGGAGGGAAAGGAATTGGTGATATTTCATCAACAATATTAACTCAAGCAATACCTAAATCAGGCGCTGAAAACACAACAGGTCCTTGGATATGCCACACTTGTGGAACAAATGACAAACCACTTGAACTTGAATCTTATTATCAGTATCGAAAACATTTACAAGATATCCATATGGAAAAATTTGATTCTCGAATCTGTGAGCATTGTGGATATAGAGCCTCTAAAAGGAATTTATTATTATATCATTTGTGTATTAAGCATGGAGTTGCACCCCCAAGAAATTGTCAATTTCCAAAATGTGATCAATGTGATTATGTTGCTCTAAGTGAGTCCTTATTAATAAAGCATAGAAATAATCATGCTAATAGCAAAGAATTTACATGTAAAGTTTGCCGAGCATCTTTTAAATCAAATGGTGCTCTTCAAGGACATATCCAAGCCAACTTGCATTCAGATCAATCAAAAAGATTATATGAATGTCCCCATTGTCAGAAACCTTTTATTCGTAATATAAATTTAAAAGCTCATATTAGAGCATCTCATAAAGATAAAAGACAAGATGATGATGAAGAAGAAACGTTGGACTTGCCTGTACTTGACGCTTCGAATATAGAATATATTTTACCGGATATGATAACGTCCGGTGGAAGCGAAACTATACTTTCTGATCACGATTATGCCGAACAAGGAATTACAACTGTTACTGAAATTGAATATTTAGAAATGGATCCAAGTCGTCCTCCTCCAGCCACCCAATATATTACAGGACCTGTTAATGAAAGTCAATTTTATTCTCATGAAGGACAACAATACATAGTGCAGAATAGTGGATTTGAAGCACATGCTCGTCTAGTAGAATTACAACAAGTTCCGGAAACATTGCGAATTCATGAAATTCGTGATAGTTTAGCAGGAAATGATGTCATTCATGTTGTTACCGAAGACCAAATCCGTGCCATGGAAAGAGGTGAAGAAGTTCATTTAATTGTACCAAATAATCCTGCTACAAATTTAGATCTTGATCAGGATAATATTGAAACAATTTCTCTAAACGATAATGAACTTGCCAATATAATTGTGCCCGATGAAGATAATTTACAACCAATTATTATTCCAAATGAACAAATTCAAACTATTGCTATAAATAATGATGGAATTGAGACCATTCAAATTTCGGACGATCAATTACATGCATTATCTGTAGGGACAGAACATTTGGATGAAGAAGACATAAATCAAATAATTTTAAATCAGCACCATTTATCACTTGGGCCAAACCAAATTAGATCAATTTCTATCCCAACTTCTAAAGAAGAAGATATTAGAACTAATTTGGAAGAAACGATCGAGGAAGATAATAAAGTTAATTTAGAAGAAACGATAAAACAAACAAATAAATCCGAACTCTCATTTTCATCTTTACCTGAGCCATTAGAAGAAATGAATATTTCAGAACACTCATTAAATAGTCCAATTAAGAAAACTATCTTAAAAAAATTAGAAGCCCCACTTATTGAAAAAACAATAGAAGAACCCAAAAACACTGCTTCTCCAAATATTCAATTAAATATAACAAAAAATACTATTAAATTTGAGAAAATCAATCAATTAAATATCGCTAAGATCGCCTCCAAGGCGGATTCTCCTCCACCTTCTCAAACTCCACCCTCCCCTCCTACGCCACCCCCTCCTACTCCTCCGCCATCTTCTCCCCCTCCACCTTCTCCCCTCCTACTCCTCCGCCATCTTCTCCCCCTCCTATTCCTCCGTCATCTTCTCCCCCTCCACCTTCTTCTCCCCCTCCTGCTACCCCTCCCCCTCCTGATAGCCCGCCCCCTCCTACTCCTTCTCCTCCTACTACTCCTCCACCTCCAAATGATGGTAAAATACAAGAAAAATCAAATGATACTGAAAGTTCAAATGATGCTGAAAGTCCAAAAAATGCTGCAAGTTCAACTGATGCTGCAAAATCAACTGATGTCACAAGTCTAGATGAAAATGAAATTTTACAACCAAAAATAGAAAAAATGGATGATGATGATGAAAATACATTTATAGAACCAAAACAAATAATTGAAAATAAGGAAAAATTAGATGACACTAAATGTACAAAAGAAACTCCTAAAAGCGAAATAAATAGCACTAATGCTCTTCATATGGCTTCTCTTATTTCTAGCGATTGGTCCGATGATGAAAATTGAATCGCTTTCTTTTGAAAGGGCCTCAGTCTTAATATCTGAATTATTTGGAAGATTCAATATATTTATTATTAATTTGTCTTTGGTTTAACTGTAGTATTAAATACAAATAAACCAAAAACTATTTTTAATAATAACAACGATATGCAAAATTTTTTTATAACAATAAGTGAATGTTATTTAGATCTTTTATAACTTTTCGGCGCTGGTTTTACCTCAGCTGGTACACAACATATTATTTCTGCCTACAAATGTGCTTGTTTTAAATGTGCCAGTGGTTTTTAAAGCATGAGGAAGGGAACCAATACTGAAATGTTATTTCAAGACTACAAATAATGTGACTTTTGTTTTATCGAAATAAATAAGTTTCGCTAAAGTATGCTTTCTACGAGAGAATCAAGTCTTCTTAAATTATTTCGATTTTAAATTGTTTTTTTTTTCTTTTTAATGAAACATAAAATAATCTGCAAAACATTTTCAATTTGTTGTTTGGATGAATAAATTATTTTTATTCTTCCCAGAGTTGCTGGATAGTATGATTAAGGAATTTGAAGCATAAAAGAAGCCAGTCGTGTTGTTTTTTTTTACATGTAGATTTTTTCTTTTATCGACGTCGAGTGGAAAAATTTGATGGAAGGAAATTTTAATAATAAATATTAAAAGCCTTACACACTTGTAAACATCTCGCTTATGATTTCCCCTTCGTCGTTAAATCATATTTTTACATTTGATGCCATATTCATATTTAATATCGCGTCTGTCTTCATTTCTTCAAATTCCTTGACTGTTAATTATTGTATAAACTTATAAATAGGGATGTCAAACGCAACTAGATTCGAGAGAGATATAGAGAAATTTAAATTTTAATGGAAAATATGCTGTTATTTTGAATTTTCTAGATTTCTTAATGTGCTAACTCTTAAAAATATGCAGATAGTTGAAATATTAAGTTTCAGCTCAATCGGAAGTGGTTTAGTGGTGTAAAATACGGCTTAAAATTTAGAAAATTTGAGTTTTTTTTTTTTCAACTTTGGACATCCCTAATACAATTTTTACCATCCTTGAATGCAAAAAACATATTCACGATTATTCTATAGTTCGTTAACTTTCGAAAAATCATTCATTGGTGAAAATCTGTTAATTATAAACGAAATTAATAAACAAAACAGTTATTCAAGAGCAGATCCAGAGGTGTTTCTGCGGGGGGGGGGGGGGGGGGGGGATCGTGTGTTGTGCGACCAGTCACACCAGATTACCCCCCCCCTGAGAAACACCTCTGGATCCGCTCTTTATTGAAATATTCTCTATTAATATCTATGGGAAGCAAGGGCGGGCGGATCCAGAGGAGTTTTTTGGGGTGGGGGAGGGTAATCTGGTGTGTGTGGTCGCACAGTACACAATCTTTTCTTACTTTCGGTAATTTAAAGGTGGATCCTGTACTTGTTTACCATAATATATATATATTAAAATCAAATTTGTAAGTATTAATTTTCAAAATTTTATATTAAAAATCAAATTTTATTCCCAAAAAAATATTTTTCTCAAATCTCAGGGGGGGGGGTAATTACCCTCTTCCCCCCTGTATCCGCCCTTGGTCAGGATTCAGCGCTATTCATAATTTATCCAAGAATAGCTCTAACTTTTAAGCAAAACAACTTTATCATAATTTTCTTATATATGATTTTCAACAAACTTGACTTTGATACTATTTTGTTGATTAATTTCGTTAATATTTAACAGAATTTCACCAATAAATGATTTTTGGAAAGTTAATATGTGTTTTGCATTCAAGGATGGTAAAAATTTATTAGGGATGTTCAAAGTTGAAAAAAAAAAAAAAACTAAACCACCTCCGATTGGTCTGAATCTTAACATTTCTATGTATTTCAACTATCTGCATATTTTTAAGGGCTTGAGAAATGAAGTAAATTCAAAGATCCGCTTGAAAGCATATTTTCTATTAAAATTTAATTTTCTCTATATCTCTAAAACTAGAGCTGATGGGGAAAACACCCTATACCCAAGAATAGCTCTAAATTTCAATGCGCCAAAAAACTTACTTAGTTTTTTTTTGCCTGTATAATATATTAATTAAAAAACTTAAAAACATTTTAAATAAAAGATAATACGATTCCTTTAAATGACCGAATAATCATCCAAAATTTGAATTTCTTTGGCGTTGAGTAAAGAAAAGTTTTTAATTCCAAATTAATATCAATTACAGTCTCAATAGAGATCGTGTTTTATGAGTTTGACATCCCTAGAGAGAGAAAATATCAAATTCCTCTTAAGGGCAGAATGTCCTAAAGAGGTATGAATTAATTATACCTGTTTTAATTTTTTGGTAAATATTTGGGAAGTAAATAATCATGTATAAAAAATGTAACCCGATGTTTTGAATTATATAGACTAAAGCCCCTTTAAAATTAGCAATTCTCTCAGGTATATTAAAATTGTTTCTATACTTAATTCATAAACTACACAATTGTATAAAGCCAATGAGTAAAAAGTGATAACTAACAATTATTTGATTTTGTTCTTTTCGTGAGCATAAGAAAATTTTATTTTATTTTTTTTTTTGAAAGAATTAGTCATGAAATTAAAAAAAAAATAAAAATTTTTTACATCAATTATTCCAACTTATAAGAAAATATGTATATTTAAAAACAAATTATTTGTTTGAATAATTGATTGACTGGCCGAAACATTAAACATTAAAACGACAATAAATGAAACATCCAACCAGAGAAATGAATATATCTGATAAGTCGACATTTTAAGGAATTCACAAATTTTATTTTAAAGAAAGTGCAGTCAAAATTTCTTCATTATAATTATTTAATAATCTCTGACTTTGGTTGAAGCCATTTTACAGTAGAATGGAAATGAAAATTTTTCCATAGACTTTTATATCATAAATGAACACCCTATTATATATATATATATATATATAAGGAGTTTATAACAAATATTTTCTAATATTGTAGTTGTGGCTGTTGAGTTGTAACAAGGAAGGGTTACGAAAGCAGAGACTGGCAGCCTTTAAATATTTTATTAGGTCGACGTTTCGGTCATCTTCAGGGCCCAATAAGGGTCAAAAAAAGTATATATATTTTGCATTAGGCAGTTATGTGTAATGATGCTTATCAGGTGATGTATGCATTGCAAGATCTCTCACCTGATGAGCATCCTTACACATAAATGCCTAATGCAAAATATATATACTCAAATCTTAAAATTATATTAAAAAAAAAACATTGTGTGGTTTTATGAAACCACGATGCAAGTGAAACTTTTTTCAGAACGTATGCGTTTAACTGAAAATTTTCAGAAAATTATTCAATTAAGGGTATTAAAATCGCGCGTTTTTAATTTTAACTTAATAATTGGAAAATGGGAATGATTTTGGGAAATCAAAAGACGCATGTTAAAAACTGAGAAAAATATTTATTCAGTATTTGAATCATTTTAAATTATATTTTATCAATTTAAAAATTCAATAATTAAATCTCACAATTATTTTTTATAATTCATCATATATATTAAATTTCAACTTTCCTATTTTTGTCGTCATGACTTGTGACGTCATAACTTGTAGCGTCACGGCCTTTGACGTCACGGCTTGTAACGCGACATGCTGATAGAGAAACGAAAAAATTTGTGTCGATCAAAATAAAGTTTCACTTTAAAAAAAATCATATTTATAATCTACTATGTATCAGAACATATTATCAAGTTTGGGTGTTCTAGCTGTGGAAATAGAATTAACGAGGAAAGTTAACTTGAAATCTATAATTGACAATTTTGAATCCCTCAAGGCGAAGAGATAGTTTTACAAAATTATTACTGTAGGTAGGGTTATCTTACGTTCGGATTTGGAATACGTGTCCGGATTTTACTAATATGAACTGAAAACGTGGACAATTTGCCATTTTAGGTGCCCCATAATACTTATTTTTTAATTTAAAATGTTTATAAATTAAGCTAATTTTGATAATACATTTCAGGTTTTGGGCAGATTTCAGTGCCTAATTTTCAAAAATTTTCCATTTCCCCTACCACCCGGAAGTTGTCTGTCCGGATCTGGCCTCAATAAATTATGGCAACCCTTTGTTTAGGAAATTTCGACAAATTTTTTATTTAAATAAACATTATAAGCTATCTATAACTGTTTCAAAAACTGTGTAAAGAATTGTTGACATGAAGGCCACAGTAGCCTTTTACAAACTAGAAATAAACTTTTAGGGGGGGGGGCGTAATATTAAGTAGCCCCGGGGCCCGGAAAGTCTGTCTGCGGCCCTGACTAAAGCCAAAACATTATTAAATAATTTTAATTTGACTGCATTTTTAATTTATTTTTATTTATATTTATAAAAAAAAAGTTGCGATAATTGATGAAAAAATATTGAAATTTTTATATAAAATCTAAAAAAAAATCGATTAGTCATTAGAAGCAAAAAAAAAAAAAAATATTTATTTTAAATGATGAATTGTTTATTTTTATTAAGCTCTAAAGAAGTGCATTACTTTGAAATAAACAATGATGTTTATTTATTTATTATATGTTCTAATTTAATTATTTAAATGTTGCAAAAATATTACGTCTTCATTTAAATGAAATATCCTGACAAAGAAAATAGTTGTATATATTAGATACCATCTTCATGTTTGTTCTTGTATGTTTCTTTCTTTATCTTAAAAATTTATTATATATTAGTAGATGTCAAAAAAAAAAACTAGTTTTTTTATATCTATAAATATTTAAAAAATATTCACTGTTTTTTAAATGGTATGATTTACCTTATTTCTTTTCACAAGAACTAAAATGAATTAAATAATAAAAAAAAAAATATACCCTACTATGATACAATAGATGGATCAAAATTAAATCGATCTTAATTTTTATTAAAATTTTATTTTTAAATAGTTCCATGTTTTTCTATGAATTTCTTTTCCAAGTAATTTTCGAGATTTCTCTATCCATCTCTTGAGGCTTTTATCACAATATCGCCACCTTCGAATCGTAAATCTCTTGCTTTCTCTTACCTATATAAGTTAATATATATAGAGAGAGAAAGTAATGGATTTAAGTCGAGATTTTGATGGAAATACACGTTTTGGGGTTCCCTGAGTCCAACAAAATGGTTGAACAAAATATCTCAAGAACGAAAAGAGCTATGAGGTTGAAATTTGATATTTAAGTTGACTACGTAACGCCAAACTTTTGAACAAAATCGGCCAAAATGTACTTTTTTTAGTTTTTTCTCAAAATTCGCTTTAACGATTTTGATTAAAATTCATAAATCAATTATTTGGCCAAATGCTGATTAGGCCGAAGCCATTTAATAAAAAGAAAAAACAAATAATACAATTATTTTTTAGATGCTCTTTAAAATGAATGTACCGTCTATTGCAATAGTATTGAGATTAAAGCCCGGTAGTTAGGCAGCCCCAAGGGACACCCACATTAAATCTTTCTTGTCCGTGTGAGAAATACCTTTTTCAAAACAGACAACGACGACCCTTTTAATAAAAAAGGTTAAAAAGGGTCGTTCGACCTATTGTCTGCCTTGAACAAGGTATTTCTCACACGGGCAAGAAAGATTTAGTGTGCGTGTGCCTTGGGGCTGCCTAACTACCGGACTTTAGCCTCAATACTATTGCAATAGATGGTATATTCTCATTTTGTCCTCAAAATTGTTTGAAGCTTTTTTCTTGTACCTTATAGAAAAGTTAGAACAAATATTTGAGTTAGTAACAAAATATAAATATTTTTCTATGTTTATTTGAATTCTAATGTACTGACGGAAACTAAATATATGTCGATACAAAAAAATCTGATGTGACATTACCGAGTAAGAGAAAGTTTTGTTCTGTGCGACCAGTCACACCAGATTTTTTCTTTTTGGTTTCCCATTCACTGATTTTTTTTTTAATTGAACTGTTTTCTGAAGATATCCGCCTTAGGTTGCTATTTCGTCTTCCATGGTTAAATAGCTGGCTAAGCGGCTTGACCTCTTAATGAAGAAACCTTGTTTACTAATAAATCTTATAAAATTACCACATCTCAACAAAGGGGAAAATGTTTGTTTTATTATTTTAATAATAAAATAATTAGATGTGGTATATTTTATTTTAGATCTGAAAGGTGTTTCTTCATTACAAGACTAAGTCGCTTAATAAAGGGCCAGATATTTGACTATGGATGAAGAAACCGGCCCTTAATTGAAGTTTTTTGCATGCTGTGCCGCACTTAGTCGACATTTGCCTTGCTTGAGTAGTCGAAAAAATGAATTTGATATTTTTAATCTAAACAATTTTTACTTCGTCATCTCAGGATAATTCGCGGATAAATTCGCATGGTAAATGTGTTGGATAACATTGTATCTTGGGACGGTTTGACAAAAAACCTTTTTCGAGCTTAGTTCACAACAAAGTTAAAGGGACAAAAGAAGTGAAGAAGCTTCAATATTTCATAAAAGACTCATTCACAAATTGAAAACAAATAAAATAAACTTTCATCAATTTGACATACAAATCCAATCCAATTCATAGAAAAAAAGGGGAAATTATGTGAAAATTTGATTTTTTTTTAACAAATGAGGTCGGTTTAAATTTGATTCATACACATTGAAGCCTTCTATTCTGAGTCATACGAGTTGAAGTTCAAAACAGTGAAAGATTTATTAGAATTCATTAAACTAAGATTTAAATACTGTATTTAGTTAGAAATGGAGTACATTTTTATACGATCTAATCATTAAAAATAAGCAAAAAATTCCTCAGAAAATATTTTTTTTTTCACTCATCAAATCACACTTGTTTAGATTTAGATATAAATATCTTGACATTTTTAAAATAAAATTGTTTATTAATCATTTATGTTATTTTTTTATTTTACATTATAATTGTATAGATAGTTATTATTTTTGTCAACCGGAAAAAAACAAAAATCTTTTATTAAAAACTAATGTCAAAGACATTAAAAAGCTTTATTCAAAATAATTGGATTTATTCATCTCAAAAACCCTTGATAGAAAAGAGAATAAATAATAAATATTAATATATATAATCACTCCAAAAATTGAAGGGCATCACAAGTTGTTTGCTTTTACAGTTTTTATTATCAGTAAACGAATTTGATTTTCGGTTTAACTGTGGTTTATATGTAAAAATTACAACGTTTCGGCCACCCATTCTGTAGCCGAAACGTTGTAATTTTTACAAATAAACCACAGTTAAACCGAAAATCAAATTCTTTTATTGAACAAGTGTTTGTGTATATATAAGAAAGGGATTCAAAAAAAGTATTGCTCTTTAGGCATGCGGTTTAATCAGCCATTTTCAGCAAGTGTATTTTAATAATGCACCCCCACAATCCGCGACAATGCACCCTGCCTGCTACGGGTCGTTGATCCAAGAGGGTATAAACAAAATTTATGGTTGATTTGTCCATTTCAATTTTATGGAGTGAAAAATCGAGTGAAAAATCATTAATTTTTATAATTTATTCTCTAAATAATTATTTTTAAATATAATGGTATAAATTTATAATTATATACTGCTCAAAAAAAAAAATAAATTAATATTTTATTTTTTTGTTAGAAATAAAATTCAAAAATAAAAAATAAAAATAATCAAGTTTAATGAATTTCAATAATATATTTTTGGTAAATGTGTATAGGTGGGAATCGTAGATAAGGAGAAAAAAACCAGCCTCCTTTTTCTCTCTCACCACTTCAATTTATTTGAAAGTATTTGAGAAAGGATGTGACGTGCCAAGTTGTATTAATTAGGATAGCATCCTAATTTGCAAATATTTCGGCTCCTATACAGGCCAGGGACGTCATTTGAGGGGGGGGTGAGCAGGGGTCATTTGCCTTCTCCCCCAAGGCTTTGAAAAAAAAATCTGAGCTTAGCCCCTACATACAAACAAACTCACATTCTCTCTTTATAAATAAGTATAGATAAAAATATAGAGGTATATATATTTAAGTTTAGAGATTGCGGTGTAGGTTTTAGGTGGAATATCCCGAAATATATCGAGTATAATATACATTCTTTGTTTTTACTCACATAACCCAGTGAAACCCCACAATAAACACAAAACATATATATATATATATGTTTATTAAAGCTTTTGTGATTTTAAATATTATTATTAGGAGAATTTTTAATTATAGGCCACATTTTTGTATTAAATATTTATTAAAACACTAGTTATATATTTTTAATATAATTAAAAATTGCTCTTAATAATAGTATATATATATATATATATGTTTACCAGGTATATGTATATAATTTAAGTAGCACAGTATGTAAAAAAAATTTTGCCCCCGCCCCCCAAGCAAATGCTGAAAATACGTCACTGATTGGAAACTGGGGCCATCTTAAGTGCATTTATGAATTTTTGAGAGTGATTGTCAAATTTATACTATTCATATACAGGCAAAGAACGTCCAGGCACGAAGCCCATGCGCTCCATTTTTTCTCAAAAATTTTATAAATTTGACAATCTCTCTTCAAAAATTCATAAATGCTTTGTAGATGGCCGTATGGAAAATCAATTTAATTCTAAGGACCGTCTACCAAAAATAAATAATTTTGAGTATTTTCCCTTTATTTTTAGATATTTCGAACCCAGTGATATGGAATCATCCTCAGTACAATCAACAGATGTTTTGCAAATCGATAATTTCTCCCATCCAATATGACAAAACAGCTGCAATTTTTATAATATATATATATATATACCCGGTATATATATAAATTGCATTCATGGAATGCTCAGCCGATTTGTCATATTGGATGGGAGAAATTAACGATTTGCAAAACATCTGTTGATTGTACTGAGGATGATTCCATATCACTGGGGTCGAAATATCTACAAATAAAAGGAAAATACTCAAAATTATTTATTTTTGCTCGAAGGTCCTTAGAATAAAATTGAATTCATAAATGCAGTGAAGTTGGCTCTTGTATAGGAGTCGAAATATTTGCAAATAAATTGAAGTTGTGAGAAAGAACAGGAAGCTGTTTTTTTCCTTTGTTTTGAGCAGGATAAATAAGGTTTCTTCTAAGAGCATTTCCTAATCGTTTGTAACCGTCGGTTCGCTTTTTTTCCTCCGTACATACGTCTGACCATCTGAAACGGTTAACAAAAACCCGTCAAATATTTTTAAGCGGTTAGAAAATCATCATCAAATTAGTTTTCTTAACCATTTCATCGAAATTAATCAGTTAATAAACCAATTTTGTTGATTTTTTTAATGATATTTAAGAGGATGTTTCGAAGAAGATAGATAGCTATGGTGTGCGAACAAGGGAAAAAATTCGGGACCCAAGTTTATTTGATTCACATCTTATATTTTCATTTGTGGCAGATTATTTAGCATTTTCAAGTCAATTACAATCTAGTCCAAGACAAATTCAACTTTTTTTTTTTTAATAAAATTTTCATTTTTTCAATTTCTCAACTTAGAAATGACTATGATAGATCTAAAATGCCCCCCCCCCCCCCTCATTTTGGAGTTTTGAATAATTTAACTCCCAATAAAAAATATATTAAATCAAAAGAATTTTTTTGAAAATTGAAATATTTTTAATTTTATAAAATTCTTATCAGACAACATTCAAATTTTAAGACTTTGGGGGCCAAATTATTCAATTCTCAAAAATGGTGAGGGACCCATGGTCATGTTTAGTCAATAATAGTCTTCTAAACTATTAAGGACTTAAAGAGGTTCAAGATATTCAATACAAATTGTATTACAAAAAAAGGTTTTTTTTTGTTTTGGAAAAGGTTCAAATTGACTTTGAAATTCACTGCGAAAACCAAAAAAAAAAATCTCGACATCGAATTTTTGACATGATCGCAATACTTTCTCTCAATATATCACATATATATAGGCAAGAAAAAGTAAAAAGAAAAGAAAAGACAAGGAACTCAAAGGGAATTAATTGGTTGCATCCAACTTCACGGCGAAAAGGGAAGATTATTATAATTTATTAACTCAAATAGCTTAACATTTTATATAATTAGATATTACTTCATTTTAGTTATTTGAGTTAACAAATTTTAATTATATATATAATCCATTCCTGGGAAGACCGTCTATATGTCATATCTAAGGAAGAATATAGTTTCAATTTTTTAAATAATTAAATAGCCTTTGAGGATAAAAGCACTAGGTATCTTTAAGTACAAATTTTTATATTTTAAGAATAAATAAGAAAAATTTTAGTTTCATTAAAAAAATCATTTTTTGTTTTGTTATTTGTGCCATTTATACAAATGTGTTCTATCATTAATTCATAATACATTATAAACAGGTGTAACTCCAGCGAGTGAGCTCAAGATTAAATTTCTGGAGATTTCCTGTTTATAAATCATTCGCATTAGAAATAGAGAATTTTATATTATGTGTTGGGCCATGAAGTAATTATGAAAAACAAAATATTTGTTAATTTAAATAAGCGAAAAAGCTACTGCCGGGAGTCGCACCACGGATGTAGACTGAAATTTCGCGATCTATCAAATTTAAATAAGCGAGTGCGGTACTGTGGTCCAGATGTAGGGCATGCCGAGTACAAATCGGCAGGTCCGTGGTGCGACTTTCTATCTTTTTCGATTATTTATTAATAAATATATATTGTTTATCATATGCTGGTTCATCTACTTATATGTTACTGTGTTGAATGCTATCATCTTATCATTTATCAATGTGAGATGGTAAAGGTCCGAAATGTTTATAATAAGTATCATAAGACAAAATTATACAACATATATATATAATATTTCAAAATTTTGTAGAATTTATTTCTTTAAAATAAGTAAATTTGGGATTTTTTTTAATCGCGGTTCCCAAAATTTCTCCGAAGCGAGGTGAATATATTTGCTAGTCTTAAAAATATCAAAATGTTTCGTTTCAATTGAATCATATTAAATCTGTGATTTAAGTAAAAATAATTTTTAGGTTGAGAATTAAAAATTCAAATAATTATTTTTTTTAAACAAATTTCGCATTGCCATAAGAGAATGTATATAATACAAAAAAAAATGTAATTTTTAAGTTGAAGTTTTTTGTAGTATTTGAATTACTTATTAATTATTTATATATAAGAATTTGAAAATTTAATTCTTTAATAAAATCTATTATATAAAACGTTTAATGTAATTTAATAGTTTATTTTATAATTTGTTTTAAATGTAAATAATTTAGTTGTAGTCAATTTATTAAAGTTAATCATAATATAAACATATCATGATTAACTTATATATATACGAAATTGCGTCAATCTATTTCTCATTAATTGTTAACACATTCATGGCTGGCAAGAGAGGGAGGCAATCAGGACAGACAATCCTTTAAATTAATCTACTCTCACTACAGAATACTGACTGACCAGGGGAAAGATATAACCCACTAAAAGGTCAGAAAATTGATCTCCACAAAACTGACGTTAGAAAAGCGATCAGCAAACTTTTCTCTGTCAAATAAATATCAACACTTTTTATATATATATATATATATACGTTAGTAGATGAAGTGTAAAATTAAGAGGGTGGTTAAAGCTAAAGCATCTTTCTCTTCGGCTCTGAAATATTAATTAATATTCAATGAGAATATGTTCATTCAATAAATATTATTTATACATATATTCATTTTTTTATATTGAATTGTATAAAAATAAGATATAGTTAGTTGACATTTTTGTTTATAGAACTTTTTAAAATAAACTTACATGTATAACATAAGGTTTGAATCTAATAAAGATTTTTTTCACTTGTGTAAAAAATTTTTTTTAATATATAAATTATAATGGCAATGTGAAAAAATTAATTTTTTCTACTTATTACCACTTTTGCATTTTGTCAAATTGAAAATAACTGAAAGTTTTTAAGAAATTTTTAATAAAATATCGAAAATAAATTAAATTTTATTTATTAGATTCAAAAACCAGTTTCCTTAATTTTCCTTATAAAAATAAAATCCTTCCAAGTGATGGGGGCTTCCCCTTATTAGTAGGGCTATATCAAATTCCACTAAAAAAATGAAAAGTTAGATGTTTTTTTAACTTGAATCAAAATAAAAAAAAATTCTTATTTAAAAATAGATAACATTTATTAATCAATATATTAATTTTTTACACTATGAAGAAGTAGTACAAATATTTACTTGGCATTTTGATTTTCCCAAGGTCTTGGGCCTCTGATATTTGTCCAATTATCAATATCTAGCTGGAAGAAAAAAATTTATTGTTAATATATTAATAAAAAAAATAAGAAAATTATATAGGCTAGACTAGGAATGGTTGATACATTTTATTAATTTTGGGTCCTAAAGATTAATATTAATAATGTAAAATTGATCATTGTTGGTCGGGCATTACATTTTAATTAGGGTTGCCAGAGATAATTAGAACTGAAAATCTATTTATTCTTTGTCAGTATCATACGTTTATAATTTTTACTATTTCCCCTGGATACCTCTCTTAACTGGCTCGAGACTTTCCTTAATCATGTATTTTCCAAACTCCTTAAATTTTCTCAAATAGGAAATTGGGGGACCGACTATTTTTCCTGAACTCTTACTGAGGGTCCAAAACTTCCATCGGGAAGTTGCTCAAACAGAGCGTGACAGTCGGACAATTCGCTATTATACTGTATATATATATATAGGGGAGCGGCGGGCAAAGTGGCCAAGTCGGGATAAGTGGACATTTCAGTTTATTCTGTTCTATAGTGCTTCGATCGTGCTGAAACCATATTAACTAGTTCCTACCAAATATGATGTCTGTGACTCTGAACAAGACACGTTCCTCAGTTTATTTACTGTACCATTTTTATGTTTTTCTACATATCTGAATTTTGGTAAGTGGCAAATGTTTATGATTGTAACTGAATAATGAGTAGGAGTATAGTTATGGACTATGGTATGGCTGAATAATCTTGATTTATGCTCATTCTGATTTTTTTTCTATATAAGATTACTTGTCAGTGCGGCGTTCCGGGCAAAGTGCCCATCTGGCCACTTTACCCTCTATGTTCAGTGGCCACTTTGCCCGGAACGCAGCCATGACAAGTAATGTATATATATATAAAAATCAGAATGAAAAGCATTGCTCTACAACCACAAATTAATTGCAAGCTTAAATAATAATTATTCAATAGTTGGATAAAAATTTGAGATTGTGGCTGTGATGCTGATTTACACCATGGAGAATTGGAGGTATCAGCAAATATATTTTATTATTGACGAGTCCTGGTTTGATCACATGTGCACTTGCACTATGTGTATAATTCCCGATAACTGAAGATGGCCAAATAAATTCAGGCCGAAACGTCTTATCCTGGGAGTTTTATTAACCTGGACAATCCCAATTTGGCTATACCTCCAATTCTCCATTGTAATCATGATTATTCAGCCATACAATAGTCCATAACTATACTCCTACTCATTATTCAGTGACAATCATAAACATTTGCCACTAACCAAAATTCAGATATGTAGAAAAACATAAAAATGGCACAGTAAATAAAAAAAAAATATTTGTTCAGAATCACTAGTTTGACCAAGTATACCGATTTTTTCACCTATTTTCATTTCAGGTAATTATTTTAGTTATTTTCAGGGACTCCTAGGTAGGGTAAAGTGGCCACTTTGGAGAGTTTTTGTAAAACATTTATCTATCTTTTTGAACACAAAAACTTCACTAAAAGACGATACTATCTGAAACTTGTTATCTGAAGTTGTTGTAGAATATTTTAGTATGTGTTTATATCATTTTTCTGATTGACAAAGGACCGTAAAAATTCATCAAACAAAAAGGTGGCCACTTTATCCTCCGCTCCCCTATATATATATATATATATATATATATATATACACTTGGATGATAATATTATAACATGTTATGGGTTAATCTCTAGAATAGAATCCCGAAACCATCAGTGGGCTAGTTCTCTCTTGACATTAGCTCAACGTTCCCGAACCGAAGCTGAGAATTCCCTAGTTGTTTAAAATTTTTTTTTAATCGAAGGAAACCGAACTGCATACCGAAGGACCGAAACAATTCGGTCGAGACCCCTGCAAGTTGTTTAAACTTGTCCCCGTGTCTTGGGATTCTATACTAGATATTAGCCCATGTTATGTATTAATATATCAATTTCGAATGGATAAGTGTTTTGTATAAGTTAAAGGTATAAAAAACACAAAAATTTAAAACAAAATATCAGAAGTTGGTGAGTTCTAGTATTAGATTAGATTAGTGTATTAAACCAAAAGCAAATAAATTAAAATAAAAAAAAGCAATTACTTTTTTTAATTTTTTCATATTCAGATTCTAAGGTGATTTCGCCAGGCTTTTTCATTTCAATGCCATAAGATTTTGCTTCTTCCGGTGATATACATTTTTTCTTAGTATATAAATATCTGAAAAAACAAACCAAGTATTTAATAATGATATCATAATTATATATTATTTTAAATGAATACCTTAATTGAGTGAATTGTTGAAGTCCAAATGAACCTCCAACGATAAATACCAGAAAAGGTATTCCATATTTGACACTTCTGTTATTTAAAAACTTCAAAACTTGCATAATTAACTTTATGAATCTATTTAGTATAAAAAGAATAATTTAATATATATAAATTAGATGAACATTTTGTGTCATTTAGAAAATTGACATAATTTTTTTTGTTTTTATTTAAAGCGCTTATCAACAAACGTTAAATTACCAACGAAAAATATTTTATGTCAGGGTAGCAACGGTTTTTATTTTTAAAAGTTAAAAAAAATACATTTTTACACCAGAAATGTTATCTACCAAGTCGAAAAATTTTATTTTAATGAAATGGGAAGGTAGAAGAATATAAATAAACAATTTTATATGCCGATATTCAGGTATACAGCCGCCTGATTTGAAAATATTTCTTTCTAAGCGATCATGGAGTCAAAAACAGACAGAATCTTCTTAGAGCCAAAAAGAATGTCTAATTCTTCGGCGGAATTTGCCATTCATGGGTTTTTGCGACCGGGAAAGAATAGTACAGGCCCGTAGCACGGTCTGACTCTTGTCGAAAATACAGAAGGGAAGAGACTGACATGCAAAGAGCAGAAGTAATACCAGTCCCAGCTAGGGCAGCTCGTGGTCGCCATCCACGTACCCACAAGATGTGGGCCCCTGAGCTAAAATGCCTGCCTATTAATCATAAATCGAAATGTTGTTATTACTCTCCACAAGAAAATCTTTATATTCCCTTACTGTTCGAAATCAATGTGATCAGAATCAAGAATCCAAGGAATCATGACAAATTCAGTTTTTGTGTTTCATCAATATTAAAAACTGGTGTGACTGGGCAAGACACAACTTCTTCCTTCGGTAAGAGAAAGTTGTGCGTTGTCCACCAGATTTTGTGTCGAGATATATTTAGTTTCCGATAGCACCTTAGTTTCAAACTTGCATTTTAAATGTTGACTGCTTCAAATAAACTATGGTTATTTTTCAAAATTTTAATCTCATATTTGGACATTTTATACACAATATAGATTCGTAAATAAATACAAAATTTCATAAGAATTGGAAAAAAAATTTTTAAATGCGAAAAAGTTCCAAAGGGGACCCCTTTTGAATCGAAATTAACATACAAATCCTATAGGAAATTAACATTGTTCCTATGCGAAGATAAGGTGGAAAGGGAATTAAAAATCTGGTGTGACTGGCGCACAGCACACAACTTTCTCTTACCCTTCGGTAAGAGAAAGTTGTGCGTGCTGGTCACACCAGATTTTGTGTCGAGATATATTTAGTTTCCGATAGCACCTTAGTTTCAAACTTGCATTTTAAATGTTGACTGCTTCAAATAAACTATGGTTATTTTTCAAAATTTTAATCTCATATTTGGACATTTTATACACAATATAGAATCGTAAATAAATACAAAATTTCATAAGAATTGGAAAAAAAAATTTTAAATGCCTAAAAAAGTTCTAAAGGGGACCCCCTTTTGAATCTAAATTAACATACAAATCCCTATAGGAAATTAACATTGTTTCTATGCGAAGATAAAGGTGGAAAGGGAATTTAAAAAGAGTAGAGAGAGACGATAATGTTTGCAAGTGAGAGAGAGACATATATGTTTTCTTTGAAACAATTAAAGACACAAATAAATTTAAAAAAAATGGGAATTTAAATAATAATTGATTTTTAATCTAATAAAAAAGAAAAAGATTTAAATTCCGTTACCATGACAACCATTTCTATCTTTCCTATGAAGAACAAGAGTAAAGTGGTCTTCAGAAGATTTCAACGGCAAAATGAGAATATACATTTTTAAAGAGCATCTAAAAAATAGTTCATTTATGAATTTTAAAAAAAATCCTTGGAGGGAATTTTGAGAAAATCGAAAAAAAACTGAAAAAGTACATCAGTAAAGTACTAGTACTTTTGGCGATTTTGTTCAAAAAGCTTATTTTGAGCGTGTGGGAAGGTACCTAAGTTAAATATAAAATTTCAATCGGTAGCTCAATTCCTTCATGCTAAAAATCTGTCCACACATACAGACACACGCACCACACACACACACACACACACACAGACCAATTTGCGGGACCCACTTTTTGGACTCAGGGGACCTCAAAACATGTATATCCATCAAAATCTCGACATCGAATTTTGACATGATCGAATACTCTCCATATATTTCATATATAGGCTAGAGAAAGTAAAAAAATCCAAGAACTCGTCTTTCCTCCAGTCTCTAGAGTATTCTAACTAACGCACAGTGGTTCAAAATGTTATTCTAGCTGGACAAATTTCAAATAATTATTTTCTGTAATTAAGTTTGAATCACTTGCAAACCATTCTCTGATGTCTATACCAACAGAAAATGTCCGGGAATTTCTCAGTTTATGAGAGGATTGTTTGTCTTTTGCCAGTGAAAAAGAATAAAATTCAATCGTCAATTTCTACACATTTTTAGCACTTCTTAACTTGTGCGTTAATTCTGCGGCACATACGACAAAAATTGCTCAACTACTGTCAATTCTCTTCTCTTAGACTTTAATCTAAAGGTTTTTTGAAAAGAAAAATAGCTTGATAAGGTTTTTTCTTTTTTTATTGGAAAACTTAATTATGGCCGACCAATCGCATGTTTTTGGTTTCGGTTTTGCAAAAATCATTTTCAAGGCCTCAGTTTCCAGGGAGTTTCGAAAAAGATTGTCGAAAAGACTGTCTTTTTCGAAACTCGCTGGAAACTGAGGCCTTGAAAATGATTTTTGCAAAACCGAAACCAAAAACATGCGATTGGTCGACCATAATTAAGTTTTCCAATAAAAAAGAAAAAACCTTATCAAGCTATTTTTCTTTTCAAAAAAGCCTTTCATCTGCTTTCAATTTAAGACAAGTAATCTCAGCAAATATAAGATTTAAAAAAATTTAATCTAAAGGTATGTACTTTTAAAATTATATTATAACAATATAATTCTGATTTATATAAACGCGAGGAAATATTTTCACTTAAATAAAACTCCTACAGAATTTTATTTGTTTCATATATCCTCGCTTTTATATAAAGCGAGGCGAATTTTTTTTTTATTTCACCTGGGCAAAAATAATTTGGGATTAATTCAAACCACAAAAGCTTTAATAAACACATTCTTAATTAATCCATCATACAAATTTATTAATTATTAATAAATAAAAGAAATATAAAAGGATTGGAGGATATACCTGAATGTGTGAAGTGTAGGTTGGAATTCAGGAACAAAAGGCATCTTTGGTGGATTGTCGAGTGGCAGCCATGTTGGTTGAGTCTCTTTGTTGCTTGTTAATGGGAGAAGGCTTCATGGGCGACTGTTAAGCGAAGGCGATGAGGCATACGTCACAGCCTGCTGAACAATCGAATCACGTGACGTCAGAGCTGGAATCCTATTGGTTTAAATATTTTTAAACAATTAGCGCTTAAATGAATTATTTTATAATTAATAAATTATTTCATTGTCCATGTAAATATTATTAGAAATACAGAAATAAAATATTGATATCTAGGCTTTATAATATTAATTAATTAATATTTTATATTTTAATTAATTAAAATAAATAAAAATTTCATATAAAGATATGAAACATCGGAGCTGCATAAATGGGCGGCTTTTGCTCCGAGTCGATGTGAAATCAAAAAATTCGCCTCGCTTAATTAATTTTAATTGTATATCACTAATTATACAATTCCGAAAGATTTTATTTAAGTGAAAAAAATATTTTCTAGTTTTTTATATAACTCAGAAACAACTAAACGAGACAATTTTTTTTTTGATTTCACATAGTGGCATCATTTCAACTTTTTCTTGGGGGGGGGGGGCAAACATTTTTTTTTCTTAAAATTTACTTACAAATGGGTACTCAAATTTGGCCAAAACATATTTTATTTAATTTTGTACAGTTTGTATACTCGTAGATGTATTTTGGAGTATTTTATTTGGAATAATATAAAATTTTATAAAAATCAGAGCCCTTGGGGGGGGGGGGGGGGGGGGGGCAAATCCCCCCCCCCAAATGACGCCACTGATTTCACATAGTTTTTGCATCTCCAATTATTTTTTTTGGTGAGATAAACTTTAAAATTTTGCTTCTAATAATTTAATTAATTAAAACCTCCTTCACTTGTCTACCCCAAAAATTTTTAAATAATTAAAACAAATTATATACTGGAAATTTAATCGACAACTTCATAGCACACTAAGGCTAAAGCCGTTCTGCTGTGTCCACACCATCCTGACGCATTTGTCCGGGTATCACAGTATGTGGGAGAATCATAGGGCTGCCACCAAGGGAAGATGTAGAAATCTAAAAAAAAAATACTAGTTAGAGAAGAACCAAGGCCATATTCTATATTTAAATTTAATAGTATTAGTAGAGAGAAATATTTTTCTTTGATCTTAACAAGAAAAAAAATATTTAATCTATTATTATAAATATTATGTATATTGCATTAATAAGATCACAGGAATTATTGGGTAATGTTGGAAAATAACATACTAATGAAAAATAGAATAACAGAGAGATGACAACACTATTAGTCGCTCATTAGCTATAAATTGAAGCGAAAATTGATTAAAGTCAGATTTCATTTGGCTTCGGCTTGGATTTAATCATGAACGCCTCTATGGTAAGAACAAAATCAACTTTTGGGAAAAATTATACAAAATTTCGGAAATTTATTGATGAAAGTTTATATGAAAAATTTAATGGGAATTAAACTTTCTAAATGAAAATAAAATGTTTTTGATCTACATATTTTATTTAACTTCACAACCACTCAAATAGAAATAAAAGTACATTTTTTTTTCAGATGTTGGGGTTGCTTTTCTGCTTAACTGTGATCTGCTCTTCCAGAGCACAACAACTATCTTTGGAAAAACCAGCATTTGCACTTGAGGTGCCCTCAAATAACAGACCTTCAGGTGTTAATTTTATATACATACCTAAACGCCTGGACGCCAGATTTCTACAATATCCTGATGGAAGGCCAGTTTTAGCTGCTCCACCAGCGGGGAATAATCGTGTGCCTGCTGCTGTATATGGTCCGCCTGTACCAGCACCTCCTCCTCCACCTCCACCACCCCCACCACCAAAAGTTCCAGCACCTCCTCCTCCACCACCACCACCACCTCCACCACCAAAAGTTCCAGCACCTCCTCCTCCCCCACCTCCACCACCAAAGGTTCCAGCACCTCCTCCTCCTCCACCCCCACCACCAAAAGTTCCGGCACCAATTTATGGAGCACCACCAGTCCATACCAGCAGATTTCATTCATTTGCTGCGCCAGTGTCACAATTCACCCTGAACGCAATTCCAGCTCCTCTTCCCGTGCCACAATTCAATGCTCTTCGCGCAGTTCTACCACCACTTCCCAAACTCAATCGGCCTGTGTATTAAAGAATACATTCTTGAACTTGACTGAATAATAATGGTATAATTTTTTATATAATGTAAATCACAAATATTTTGAATAAATGTTTATCTTCACTAATTTTTTTAATTTCTTGTCTTTATTAGTTTAATAAGTTGAATAATTATAAGACCCTGAAATAAGGTGCCCACACAATCCGATTTTGGCGGGACAGTCCCGCTTTTTGGAAGACTGTTTTTTCGGCATCTAAGGCCATTTAGATCCCATTCCTATTTATTTCAAATGATTGGTAGCCAATTCAAATGAAATAAATTTTTCTCGTTTGGGACGGGAAGCGAACCCGGGACACTAGGCACGAGAAGCTAATGTCCTCTCTCTGAGCCACGCGTCACGGGCTACCTTAGAATAGAAGTGAGAAATGTTAATTAATAAGCTTGTTCTGGTGGAGCTTAATCCACGAAAAGTCGACAGATATTTGAAAATTCTGTCTTCAATTACATTTTCCTTTACTATACTAAATTCATTCTTTGGATTTATGAATCCCTCACTATAACAGAATCTTAGTTTGGGTAACTCGTGGTCGCAATTTGAATTATTATTATTAGGGGCAAAAATTTTTAATTATAGAACCCATTTTTGTTTTTTATTAAAAATATAAATACTGTTCAACGTTTCGACTCAAGTGAACTTGAGTCGGAGCAAGTGAATAGTACTTGAGAACGGCTGCAGAAAAAGCAGTCGAAACGTTGTACTGTGAGGGACAATAATAAGTCCCACCCATGCCTTTTCTACCTGTGATTACTTTATTGTTTTTAAAAAAATATTATATATTTTTTAATGGAAACTTTCATAGTTCAAACCTAGAAAATTTCCAATAAAGATTTTCATTTTTTTTTTAAAAACAATGAAATAATCACACGTAGAAAACGCATGAGTGGGACTTAATATTGTCCCTCACTGTACAGTATTTATATTTTTAATAAATAATTAATAACAAAAATGTGGTCTATAATTAAAAATTCCCCTGATAAATTCATTGTAGATATATCACAAATTTAAAAAAAAAGTCGAATAAAATTCGTTGAGCTTCCCCCCCCCCCTCTCAAAGGCTAGTTACGCCGCCGCCTGTTTAATATGCAACCTTTAAACTCATCTGTTCTCTTTGTACTCTACCGAAAAGGGGTATCCAAAGCAAAAGGATATTTATTTTTTTCAAGCATTGTTAAGGCAATATAAAAACGGGAAACGATCCAAAATTCCTGTGAGTAAAATAATTATTTAAGAATTTTTAAAATTATTAGTAGAGAAAAAGAGAAGGAGGAAAAAAAAAGGTTGAAGAACAATTATTTTTGTATCACCTGGGAAAATCTACTCGGTAATCATGTTATGGCTTCGGGCGAGTTGCGAACTTCCCCGAAGGCTCAGCTGGCACCTCCGAAGTCAATCTGACCGATGAGGCTGAGGTTTGTAACCGAGGCGTGGCAGACAGGTACAAATTCTTCAATTTTAACCATTTAATTAGATATTTCCATCCATTTTTTAATTTTCAATTAATTTAATTAACTTTCACCATCTTCGTTATTTCAATTCATGTTTTATTTAATTCGGAGATTTCAATGCTTGACATGCTTTCTATACATGCTTTTTTTTTTGTAAATTTATTTAAAAATTAAATTTAATATTCGCCTGCTTAAGGAGATTCATATCACAGTGAGTGTTAATAAAAGAAAGATAATTAAAGAAATTTCTTGATAGCCTTGATCTGCTTTTTGTTATGTAGACAGGAAAGAGAAGGCTTTTACTAATCTTGATAATAATATTCATTTATTTTTTAATGTTCTAAACGAGTAAGTTCGTTTTCGTTTTCGGATTCAGGTGTGCGATGCGCTACGCTGATTCGACCACGAAACGAGATCCCCTTGCCTGGCAACAACGTGACTTTAATTATCAACAACAACAGTATTATTTTGGTAAGTCACATGTTATTTTATTGTTTATATATTTTAATTTTTAGGCGACTCTTTGGCAAGTGACATTTTTTTGTATGAAGAAATATATATATATTTATTCTCTATTTAATTTCCAGGTGAACCTACTCATGTAATGTACGTTGAAGATGTTGCCGAAGATGGCCTTAGTCGATTATCTAGTCAACGGCAGGGGGTATTGAAAGGCAGGCGACCCGCTTCTTCCAGCAACACGACCAGCTCCACATCGCTAGACCGACATTACAAGTGGGTGCCAGGTCTTCTTTGGGGATTCCCTGAGAAATGACCAAATTTATTTAATAGGTAGGCGGAAGGTTTATTCTGTTACAAAGTTTAAAAATAATTCTTGAAAATTACTATCCGGAAACTTTATTGGTATTAGACTGAAACCGAATTTGCAAATCAGTCGTCTACTAGTAAAGTTTCCGGAGAATTATTTTTCACCTTTGCAACCCAGTAAACCTCCATCTACCTATTAAGTTATCCAGGGGCGTATATAGAAATTTTTTTCGGGGGGCCCGAACTCAAAAATTTTTCTGAGGAAAATTTTTTTTTAAGAAACTATACTTTTTTTCACACGAAATTTTTTGCGGAACAGTTTTTTTATATTGAGGAACCAAGTTGTCCATCCTGCGGAAAACTTTGTTGCGCTGATATCTGTATATCTCTATATATGTATATGTGTTTGGGAAATTTCGGGGGGGCCCGGGCCCCCCCCCCCCCTTATATACGCCCCTGAAGTTATCAACTCTGGCTGTTTCTACTTGTTTAGAAATTTATTTAATTTTTATACTTGTACAATACTTCAACAAAAAGTACTATTTTTTAGTTGCCGTCAGATTTTTCGGATCAAATTTTGTTACAGATGAGCTACAAACATTTCAAAAAATTTGTTAAAGTTGTCAAAAAAACAATCAGAACTGGAGATATAAAAGATTGTTTTTATTAAAGCTTTTGTGGTTCGAATTATTATTATTAGGTGAATTTTTGTGGTCTATAATTAAAAATTCTCCTAATAATATTAAAGATTGTTACTGCTGTAGCTGTAGCTTATCAGCATGGGCGTAACTAGAGAATTTGGCTGAGGGGGGGGGAGGGGCCTGGAAAGCCCCATATTTTCTCAATTTTTCTTTGGACAGGGAGCTTTCTGGGAGGGGCGCCTCCTAGTTACGCCCATGCTTATCAGAAAGCCTGATTTGAACAGTTACGACTATTTTGTCCTTTATTTTTTAAAATAATTTATTTTTATTTGAGTAGTGAGGCAAGCCAAAAGCAATAAAGAAAAAATATATTTTTCTTTCGCTTTATTTTACACGCTTGTAGACGTTTCAGCCGATATTCCGGCCTTCATCAGGATAAAGTGCATAGAGGGAGGCTCTTGGCCAGGGAATAAACGGGAAGGGACATCACGTAGTAGAAAATGGAGTGTTAAAAACAACGGAACTTAAGGTTTAGAAAGGCCTCTATGAACGCTCCTTTTTGGCGCCAAATTTAAATATAAAAATCAAACGTTTCTCGCCAGTAAATAAGGTTTTTCTCCAGAATGATTATAACTATGGTTATGGTTTCTCACCCAAATGAATAAAATTGTTTTAATAGGAGAATTAAATTCAAGTATAATACACAAGATTTTTTGTTTCTATTGATTTATTTATTTAACATTAACACTTTATACGCATTTCGACACCAGATGTGTTATCATACTGATGTGAATTACTTCAGCACAAAACACATATGGTGTCCAAATACGTATAAAGTGTTAATGTTAAATAAATAAATCATTGAAACAAAAAACCTTGTGTATCATACTTGAATTTAATTCTCCTATTAAAGCATAATGTTTCAACTAAAGCCAACGGTTCCCAAAAAAAAAAATTAATAAAATTGTTTGTGAATGGTTTTCTCCCGGATAAATAAAAAGCATAAAGTTCCAAGTTAACATTATATATTTATTAAAATTAAAATGATGGAAGAAAAAATATACAATATATTTATAAACAAAGGATAATTATATTAAAAATATAATATTAGCATATAGAATAAAATATATATAATTAAAAATTAACATAAGAGAACAATAGTTATGAAAAAGCAGAATTTGATCAAAAATATGACATTTTTTTTTTTTTTTTTTTTTTAAGGTAATCTAGTTTTATAATGTATTGAAAGTATTTGTAAATGAGCATAATTTTTTAAATAGCTTGCAAAAAAGCAGGCTATTACTGGCAGACTGTGACACAAAGATCGAAAGCTTTGAAACGTGGAGTGTCAGTTGACAAACCATATTAAAATAAATTAAAATTTTTCATTTTTATTCAAGTTGGGAATATTTCGTTTTTCCTTATAGGGTCTTTTTCTATTAATGGTCCCATAATGTGTCAATGTTTGACCATTATGAAAATGATGCCTTTTTTTATGATAATGACAAAATTAAGCACATTACAAACGCTTTTCAGTGATAAGGAAAATTTGGTACCTATTGCATTAAACATATGACATATATAGTAAAGTACCAATTGTATGTACAGTATTTTTTACTCAATTCTGTGTATCTGGATATTCATCCATTCCTGCAGCATGTCACACAGCACTTTTTCTTCAGGAGAAACATACTGATTGCCTATAAAAAAAATATAAAAACAATTAGGCAAATATTTTTAAACATTGTATTGCATCAAAGAAAAACAAAATGAATTGTTATAATTATATTACAAAAATATTTAAAATGCCAAAAAAATATATCTTATCCTATTATTTGAAAAGAAATAAATTAATCAAAAAAAACTAACCTGATTTTTGATGTTTGAAGAAATTCTATCGTTGATAATTCTGATTAGGAAACAAACAAACTTTTTATTCATGTGTTTAGTATGACACTTTTTTGCAAATGGCGGAAATTGATGCTGTCAGGGAACAGCTGCCTGTGAACGGTGAATCTGCGCATGCGCCAGCGATCCAAGCAGGCGACTGTGGCTCCCTTTAACAACAGCCCTGCTCAACAATTTCATTCTGAACATAGGAACTATATCTCTAAAAGCACTCCAAATTCTTCCATAGGCTTGTCCCCCCCCTGCTCTTGGCAAACTCCTGACACACAGCACTTTGTCCTGATGAAGGCCGGAATATCGGCCGAAACGTCGACAAGCGTGTAAAATAAAGCGAAAGATAAATATATTTTTTTTTCTTTATTGCTTTTGGTTGCCTTGAATCTCCTCACTACTCATTATACATTCAGCCACTCCTGAAATTAATTATTTTTATTTAATTAATATAATTTAGTTTTAAAAAAAATATTTAAAATTTTCCTAATAAAAATTTTCTTGAAGTTTTTTAGTTTAAACTTCTTCGAAAATTTCCGTAAAAGCCTAAGTTATTTGAGATGTAAATTTCGAGGACACTCCTATTTGTCCTTAAATTTAATACACCTCTCTGTATTCATTTTCTAGGATCGAAATGGCAGGCTCGCCAATGGTACCTCCAGGTTCAATGCATTTAGGCACACTACGATCAATGAACTCGATGATGACCACCTGGGAGAGAGAGCCGTGCCCCGTGCACCATCAACTCATGGTGGCCCCTACCCCAATACCGATGCACGTAGACAACATTCCCAAAGTGGCTCCCATAAGCCAAGTGCTAGCAGCTCCACCGCCTCCAATTCTTCTACCCCCGATGCTTCGTCCTCGGCCGTTGGTTGTTCCTGCAGATAGTCCTGCGCCGCCAGAGCCCTTGCCAGTAAGAGAGCCCAAGTTGACAGTCTCTGAATTCGCGATCGATAAGAAATCCAAAATACATTGCTGCAAGGGGAATCTTGTTATTTTATGGATTATACTCGGTGTCATCTTTTTTGGGGTGGTTCTATGCGTCACCTTAAGTTTTATTATTAGATAAAAACAAATCAAATAATATTTAAAGTGAGTTTAGTTTAGATTTTTATAAAAGAACATATTTATTAATTAACTGAGGATATCCCAAGGGCGATCCGCCCTCTCCATAAATTCCTTGTTCAGGAAAGAAATTGGGAATTTCGAGGTTTACTCGATTTTGGTCGTGTAGTTGAAAATAATTATCGAAAATTTTCATTGGCAAGACGACGAGATCGCATTGATCAGTTTCGGTCGTACATTTGACCATCATCAGGCCTGCGAAAAGATTTTTTCATTTATAATCATAAACGTGTGAAGAACAATATGAGTAATATAGAAATCATTTACAAGAAAAATATAATCATAGTTGATTAAGTTTTGTATATATATATATATATAATTCATACAAAGAACATTTAAGTAAAGTAAATAAATACATTATAAGAATTTAATAGGAGAATTAAATTAACAAGGTTTTCTATTTCAATAATTTATTAATAACACTTTATACGTATTTCGACACCACATGTGTCATCTTCAGAAGCGAATTACATACTTAAGACCATTAGACCATTATAAGAATAAAATATAATTTTATTTACCTAAAATTCTCAAGTTTCTTTTTAATCGCAGGCCTGATGTCTTGCCAATAAAAAATCCTTGACTATAATTTTCACTAATTATTCTCAACTCAAATCGAGTAAATTTCCTCGAAATTTCTCGAGCTGTTTCTGCAAATAATATATTAGTAGTTAAAGAACATTGCTCAACAAAAAGAAAAGTTTTTTATACGATGACCAAGAATATTAAAATGATTTTTTTACCTTTACCGAATTGATTCTAGTTGTGAAAAAAAAGTATGCTAAGATCCTCTCTTCTTATTTTGAATTTTTAATGAGGGGCCTCCTAAAAATAAGCGAAAGGTTGAAAAACAAAGTCTCACAATCGAGGGGTTAGAAGTAGGAACCGACCGAAGTTTCGGTTTCGGCCAAAAACCAGCCGAAACCTGAGTTTGAAAAGATGGGATGGAACTCGAATATGAAAAAAAAAAGTCGAATGATTTTCACAAGAGGGAAAAATAGAAATTTTACTTAAAAAGAAATGTATAGGAAATTTTAAGAAAAAGTTTAAAACAAGGTTTTCGGTTTTGGCTGAAAATTTTGTTTCGGTCTGACCCTAGTTAGAAGCGACTTCACACAAAATTTTAGTTTTTTTTAACATGGCCTCTTGTTTTTAGATTAGTGTTAAGCAGAGGCCTAGGCAACCTAGGCACGTGCCTAGGGCCCGCAATTTTAGGGGTCCGAAAACAACGGAAAAAATTTTCCATTACGAGGAACAAATTTGTTAAAAAATTTTCCACTTGGCAAAACAATATAAATTTCGTATCCCTAAAAAAAAAAAGATAAAATGATTTTCATAAGAGGGAAAAAAAATTTTTCAAAAGACGGAAAAATTTAATTCCTCAAAAAAAAAAAAAAATTTTCAATAATTTTTCATTTTGATTGAATATTACTAAATTCTACATAGGTAGTGGTCAAATGCTCAAAGGGAGATGACCAAGGAGAAAAAAACAAAAAAAAAAAACATGGTCTCTTGAGGAACCTCTTAATTTTAAGGTTTTCAAAAAATCGCATATTTATATGGAGTGCCGTATTAAAAAATTCAAAATAAGAGCCACCCTAACGTACAGTTAATATTGAAATCTATATTACGTAGAGAGGTACTTACAAAAATAGAGAGATTAGAGTACGTCAGTCAGCATCAGCATTTTGAATATTGTCCAATTTTTTTCTATGTGATAATTCACTTTCACTACACTTGTTAAAATTTTCTACTTTTTATACATTCACTATATAAAATCTTATTTTTGGATTTCCTCATTTTCTTTCTAGTTGCATGACATCACTGATTTCTGGACCTTATTTTCCAAATAAATTTGGATAGGGATTTCACTTTGTCAGGACTTTTACCCAACTGGTGGAAAGAAACCAGCTGATGTATTCTTATGCCGCAATCAGCACAGCATATCTTTCATACAAAATTTATCTAAATGTAAAACGGCCCCCTTTAAATATTAAAATTTTCTATTACCAAAGTTTTGATGTTAACATACTTATTTATTTCTATTAAGAAAAGTCTTTCATTTAAATAAATACAAATATTTATTACTTGAAAAAAAAGAAGGAAAATAGGATATGTATCATTTTAAGAAAATTGTGATTTATCGAATTTATTATTACTATTCATTTTTTATATAAGTAAAAAGTGGAAAAATGAACTTATAATAGAGAATAATTATTATTCCAAAAAAGTATTTTTTTTTTGTTTTATTTTATAATATTCAGTAAGAAATAAAATAATAAAGTTAAATGATTGTCTCAAATTATTTAGTTTTTATCTCCTTCACCTTTTTTCGAAGGTTTTTGCTTTTTTTGTTTTTTTATTTCATCAATTGGCGCTGGTTTTACAAATGGAATTTCTTCTCGATATTCTAAAAAAAAATGAAATTAATTTTAGTATATGTTAAAATAAGATTAAGTGTATAATAAAATATGAATCAGCCCCATAACTAGGGTTTGTTTTGCCGGGGGAAGGTTGACAAATCTATGAACCCTCGCAAAAAAAAAAAAATTAAATTAAAGATGATGAGATCCACCAGATTAATATTATTCATGGTTAAGTTTAAAATACCTGGAGGCATATAGTTCTTTAAAATTTCAGGAACAGCAATCCCAGTTTCGGTTTGGTGCACCTCTAGAATGGCGCATATCACTCGAGTAGTTGCGCACATTGTTGCATTCAACATGTGAACGTATTCGGTCTAAAAAATATCAAAATTCATTAATATTATATTTATAGATAAATTGTCTTTCAAAAAATGATAATTTTTACAATGACGGGCATTTATCATGTAGAAACAGAATGTGAGTGGAACTTGAGCCGCACTTTTCTATGCTAATTATATATGAATTATTTTAAGATTATATTTATCACGAATGTGTTTGTGATTTGTATTATTATTATTATTTAAGTTTTTAGTTATAAACCGCATTTGTATTAATTATTTATTAAAAATATAAATACTGTACAACGTTTCGACTGTTTATTCTGCAGTTGTTTTCAAGTACTGTGCACTTGCCCCGACTCAAGTGAAGAAACTACTAGTTTGCTTATTCTGCAGTCGAAACGTTATACAGTATTTATATTTTTAATAAATAATTAATACAAAATGTGGTCTATAATTAAAAACTCCCATAATAAGAATTATTTGAACTGAAGGGCCGGGTCCACTTATTTTGTAAATATATTAACCAAATTTTGGAGTTTAGGCTTTCACAGTTGTTATCATTAGTAAAAGAATTAGATTTTCGGTTTAATTGTGGTTTATTTGTAAAAATTACAACGTTTCGGCCACTCATTCTGGTATATATATATATATATATACCATAATTTGTGACTGAGGAGGTATAATAATATTGATAATAAAGTTATTACTTAAGCTATAAACTGAGTATATTATATATTTTTTAAAATATTTTATAATAAATATCTTAATAATTACCTTATTCAATTTACGACCAGAAATGTATCATCGAATTCGAAATCCGTGTTCTAATAAAAATTTTTGAAAGACTTGATGTGGGTAATTAATAATTTTAATGAAAAAGAAATTTTGTATGTTCTTTTTTTTTTTTTAAATCGCGCTACTCCAACTATAAGACTTTATTTTCATTATAATACATTTAGAAAGTGATTTTTTTTTTTTTTTTTGATAAAGCAACAAGTAAATAAAATAAAAATTTCTTACCTGTTCATTTAATTTCTTTGTTTGACCGTATCTAATGAATAAAGGTCTTGATTGATAGGATAAACAATTACTGCACGAGACAAGTTCACGAAAACTTGCTGTAAAATAAAGTATAATTGTTAAAATAAGTAATAAATAGATTAAGAAATTTAATATGATTTACCAGATCCCGGGAACCAGGCTTCTAGGTCAAATTTTTTAGAAGCAGCATGATTAAGAGCTCCCGAAACAATGTTAACAATACGATATGGAATACCGAGTTCTTGATAGAATTCTTCCGAGTTTTTAATCATCTCATCAAACATTTCCCAGGATTTATTATCAAATGGAGAAGTAATACAAAATTGCTCGACCTGTAATGTGAAACAAGAAAATATTAAATAAATAATTTTTTCAAAACTTAAGGAGCTTCGGAGGGAAAGCTGTTCGCATGTTTTTGCCGATAAGATGGCGTTAGGGGTCTTAAAAAGTTAAAAGTCCAACAAAAGTGCTAACAGATGGCAGGATGGTAGGACTATATTTAATCTCATGTATTTGTTTGATTTTCGTTGATCTTTTAATAATGAATAGTTTATAAATATTATTATAAAAAACTATTTTGTTTCGTCTTGGCGTTTTGGGGTTCCTTTCTTCCCTTCTTCAAGATGATGTTATGTTATTGTTGTTTTTATTGAATCTTTTTTATTTTATACATATATATATATATATTTATGTTTTTTTTTAGGTATTTTTGTTAGTTATGGGGGCCGCATTTGATATATATTTATTTTTTTTGATAGACAGAGCCCGCCAACACCACATGGCAGACTGAGGATGCTCGGGGCCTTTTGTCTCTTCGTCTAATTTTAAAATTAGCATACTCCCTACTCATTTCTCTTACTTCTATTGTATTATACAAATATATTTTTTTTTTTTTTGTGTACCATAATTGCCCTAAAATTGTTTCTCATACTATCTATTCAACCATATCCTCTTCATATGGATCACATAGATTTAAAAGAATCACATACATATTTTTTTTTTTCTTCCTCTTCTTAAATATTATTATATATCATTTATAAAAGCATAAAAATATATAAATATAGGCTTATAAGTGATCTGATAATGCCTGCTGTTTGACTAGCCTGCCATCTTTTGCAAGAGTGCTGAACTATTTGGCCGTTAATTTTTAAATAAATAAGAAATTTATTTTTTACTTTGTCACCAATTTATTTAATTATAATAGTTTGGATATTAATAATTTTTACATTTTTAGATTAAAAAAAAAAAATTAAAAATTTCATAATAGAACCATTTTTGCATTTTCTATAAATAAAAAAAATATTTTTAAATTAATCGTAATTAAAAAAAAAAGCATTCTATTATGTAAAATGCTCACGAATTTATCATTAAAAAAAAAAAAAACTTTAAAATGCCACAATAGTTCCTGACTAAAGATTCAATAAGCTCTCCTGAAGCCCCTTAATCTGAACCTTTTCTGAGTAACCAAAGAAATTTTCAATTAAAAAGCATTTTGGAAACCATATTACTCAAGATATCATTACCAAGAGTTTGTGACCCATATATACCTTTTCAAATTGATGCACTCTGAAAATGCCGCGAGTATCTCGGCCGTGGGAGCCAACTTCTTGACGAAAACACGTGGATATTCCAGCATAACGAAGTGGCAATTTACTTTCAGGGATCCATTCATCCTTATGGAATGCACAAAGTGGTTGTTCCGAAGTAGCAATAAGATATTTTTCTTCTGCTACATTATCCTCAATCTTATCACTATTTTTTCCAACAACTTTATAAAGTTCTTCATCAAATTGTGACAATTGAGCTACATCTTGCATGACTTCTTTTCTCATAAAGAATGGAGTATAAACAGCAGTATAACCTTTAGAGTGAAGTTTTTGTAGAGCAACTTGAATTAAGGCTTGTTCTAAGAAAACGGCAGGTCCCTGAAAAATAAAATATAAAACAATTAATTTTCATAGGAAAATGAATACTTGATTTATAATTCTAGCGCTAGAGAAATTCCTGAGCTCATTACCTGCCTACATATACAAATCCTTTCTTTGCTTGAATTTTCTTGTTTAGTTCTACAATTATTAAAATCTATTAAAACTATATATATAATACATATGCGAAGATAAATTTCCAAGGGTTAAGTCGAGTGTATATATATATTTTTACTTGTACAGTGCATGTTAAAATCTCACTCATGCCTTTTGTACATAAATATATTGAGGTCTTCCTCAGGTACATCAAAATAAGTTATATCAGGGCCGGCGCGAATATATTTTGAGGGGCGACATTTTGCCTCATTAGTTTAAAATTCAAATTACATAATACAAAATCCAGAGTGCCCTGAAGATGAGTGCGACTAGCTCTCGAAATCCGAAACTTCGGCGACAGAATATAAAGTTTTTTATTTTGTCTGGATGCTGTGTCCGGGGAAGGCTCCCGTCCTCTTCTAACATAATACAAAATTTTATTATAAATATTAACATTCAATAGATCTCGAAATTATAAAAAAAAAATGTATATATATATATATATATATATATATATATATATATATATATATATGTAAAAATAGATTTTTTCGGTTTGGTTGGGGGGGGTGGTGGGGTTTTTTTTGGTTTTCTCTTTTTTTGTCTTTTTTTTTCAGAAGGAGGTAGGGATGGTATTGTGGTGGGGGGGGGTGTTTGGGGTTGCGGTCTTCCTCGTCCTCCTCTTTCTTTGGTGGGTTAGTTGGGGGGGTGGGTTTGGGTTTTGGGTGTGGGGGGAGGGGGGGGGGTGGGGGTGTGGGGTTTGGGTGGGGTTGGGGGGGGCTTCTGGCCTCCCCCCCCCTCCGCCCGGGGGGGGGGGGGGTGGGGGGGGGGGTGGGGGGGGGGGGTTGGGTTGTGGGGGGGGGGGGGGGGGGGGGTGGGGGGTGGGGGGTTGGGGTTTGGTTGGGGTTGGTTTGGGGGGGGGGGTTTTCCTTCCCCCCCCCCGGGGGGGGGGGGTTTGGGGTTTGGGGGTTTGGCCCCCCCCCCCCCCCCCCGCCCCCGCCCGAGGGGTTCCCCAAAATAATTCAATTTACTTATTTAATTTTTATAATTTTGTACATATTCACAAAAATAAATATATTGAAATATTATCCTAGTACATGGAAACCGAGAGACGTTCGTGTTTTTTGTTTTTTTTTTTTTTGAGGGGGAAAGAAAACAATTTTGGATTTTTTTTTTTGACATTAAAATCACCTATTTTCGCTAAACAGATAGGATCTCAAGACTGTTTCATTCATCAATAAATTCTATCAAAAAAAGACAGCATGCTCCTGTAAGTAGCACAGAGGTAGAGCTAAGTGGCTTTTATATTATGAGTCGGCAGTTATCTTTCTGTCCCGAGCGATGAAATGTTTAAATTATATTGAATGGATTTATTTAGAAAGAGACGGAGAGTTGCAAAATAATACTTGCCTCAAGCGGCAAAATGTCTAGAGCTAAGTTTTATTCATTCTATCAATCATAAAGAGGCCCATACAAAGACATAGTTTTCCGGTGCGAATATCTGGGTAAAAAACTGTACAGTTATCTGAAATGAAGGTGTGCGGGCTACTTCAGTTTTCCCATCAGTTCTCTCATTTTTTTTTTTTGGTGCAATGTGTATCGAATTCCGCTCCCGATCTTTTAGAATCGTTTAGCTTTTTAAATTCTTTTCTAAAAGTGGATCGAATGTTGTTATTTTTTTTTTACAACACTGTCTCGATTCGCGTCAGATTCTAACGGTTTCAATTTATTCATCAACACTTGGTATCCCGCCGCTTTTTTCACGCAATAAAAGAAACGTCCCACAATTATGATAGGCCTCGATACAACCCAGGAGAGGGACGGGGGGAAACCTTTTTTATTCATTATTAAGAAAGAACACGGTCAAGCGACACATGACAACAGGCAGAAATGCAGAAACTGCGCAGTTTATCTGTGGAAAAATAGAAACTTTTGCACAGGCCGCTGGCCTGCACAAAAACGGGAGTGAACTGCGCAGTTTCCTCAGTTTATCGCTGTGACATGAAGTCACACGTGATAAACTGCTCAGTTTAACTGTGTTTGGGCCGCTTAACACCAAGTGTTAAAAATTCTACTTTTTTATTAGAAAACTATGTGTTTGTTTTGCTTTATTTGAGTGTATATAAATTCAAACCGTCAAGGGGAAGACATAAAAAATAAAAAGGTCACCGTTAAAAAGTATCCTCTGCCACCCGAGACTTCAGCTCCTCTCTCGCCATCCATTCCATCAATCATAACAATAAGATCCATATGAGAATACTTCTTCTTCATTTCTACATCTCCATAAATTCTTTCGACTTTATTATCGTCCTAAAAATAAAAACAAAATTATTTAATTATTTTCAAAAGAGATTAAATATATTTCCTCGCTTACCTCGTCGTTACTGATAGGCACGGATTCATGTAAAAAATTCCCGATTTCTCTTAAAGCCTCACGTCGACGGTCAGTAATATCGTTCATCTGATCTTCAACTTTACTCATTTCCAAATCAAGATATTTTCGTAAGTGTTTAATTTGACTGGTGTCTAATTTCCGGACATCATCGAGTGTTAATTTATCAGCTTGATCTCTAACCGAGTCGGGCAATTCAACATCTTCAGTAGCAACTTCCTTATTCTAAAATAAAAATCGGAAAATATAATAATTGAATTTATAAAAAAAATAAATAACTAAAAAATACATGCAAATAATATATATATATACATTAGAGTAGGTAAGGGGGAGTTATTGTTATTTAAGCCCACAGCAATTTTAATCCACTTTGACGATGATGTTTATATAAGGTAAAGCCGAGGGCTCGGGACCCTTAAAAATTTTGTTCATTGATGACTAAAATCAGAAATATAGATGCAACATTCTTAATAACCAAGTAGTGTTACATCTAGGCCCAAAAATTACACTTCCTAATTTGATGTACTAAAAATAGAAAATGTATATAAGCCTATATTACATTATTATTAGGAGAATTTTTAATTATAGACCACATTTTTGTATTAAATATTTATTAAAAATATATAAATACTGTACAACGTTTCAACTGCTTATTCTGCAGCCGTTATCAAGCACTGTGCACTTGCTCCGACTCAAGTGAACTAACACAGTGCTTGATAACGGCTGTAGAATAAGCAGTTGAAACGTTGTACAGTATTTATATATTTTTAATAAATATTTAATACAAAAATGTGGTCTATAATTAAAAATTCTCCTAATAATAATATTTCAAACCACAAAAGCTTTAATAAACATATATTACATATTGAATATTTAAAAAAAAAAAATAATGAAAGAATTAAATCTTTTTAATATATATATACAGGGTGTGCGGCGTAGGAGCTTCCTTATTTTAAACAATAATAAAACAAAAAGTATTGGAGATATCATTTTAATATTTTTTTATACATAATGGTACATCTAAATTTTTTTTTATTTCTTTTTGAAAATGATATGTTGAAGGGGGGTCTGCTCAAAACATTGAAAGAGTCGAAATCTGAAGTTTTGGACCAATTTGGCCAGAATTTCCGTGTCGATAGCATCGCGAATATCGTTCTTAAGCTGATCCCGGATTTTCAGACTATTGGTATACACCGAGGATATGAGATATACCCATTAAATAATAAAAATGATAAATCTGTCTAGCGCGCTGACCATTCTCAAAACTAAAACGCTGAATAATTTAGAGTGGCTAGTGCGCTTGCCAGATTTATCACCGTGTGATTTTTTTATGGGTATATCTCATATCCTTGGTGTATACTAATCGTCAGAAAATCCGGGATCAGCTGAAGAACGATATTCACGATGCTATCGACACGGAAATGCTGGCCAAATTGGTCCAAAACTTCAGATTTCGACTCCCACAATGTTTTGAGCAGAACGACGGTCCCCTTCAAGATATAATTTTCAATAAGAAATTAAAAAAAAATTTAGATGTACCATTATGTATAAAAAAAATTTTAAAAAGATATCTCCAATACTTTTTGTTTTATTATTGTTTAAAATAAGGAAGTTCCCGCGCCGTACCCTGTATATATATATATACATTTTTAATTTGGATTAATAAATATATATAAATATATATATATATATATACGAAGGGTCGATGGCAGATAGTGCTAACCCACAATAATTGCAAACCCGACTTTTCAGAGTGCTCTGACAGTAGCATCATTGTCTTACTTCTAGCTGACAGTTTAGAATTTTAGGTGTAAAACAGTGCCTTCATCTGGTGACTATTTTACACCTAAACTAAGCTCAACACATTTAACTTAACCTTGCAACATAATGCTAACTAACAAATATGACAAACTTATTTTAATAAAAATTTTTTTTATAGGCCTTAATAAAAAAATAATTTGTTTTTTATATTTTTCATATATTATATATTAGTGGGTTAGCACTATCTGCGCCCGATCCCTTTCATATTTAGGGCGGCAGACAGAAGAGAGAAAAAAGGGGCCCGGCCCCTCTGAGGAGCTCCATTTAGTTTTAACGTCAAATTACTAATGGAAAAAAAAATTCAAATTTTTCCTCTGACGGACCAGAGAAATTTACATGTAAATTGATACATTATTATAAATAAAACTTTGAAATTCTAAAGTCCCATAATAGAAATACAATTGATTAAATTATGTCTATTAAACAAAATATTTATTAATTTCTCAATTTCGAGATAAAAATTTTGCTAAATTCTTTTTTTCTTATCTTTACTAGATGATTACATTTTCATTGCATATTAAATGATAATAAAATAAATTAAATAATAATAATAACATGTTGGGTAAAATAAACAGAAATTAAATTTATTTACTAAAAAGCACATATATACCAAAAATATATAAGAAATATTCGGGAAAGTTAATTTTGTTATTATTAGTAAATTGTATAAAAAAAAAAGGATGAAAATTAATAAAGTAAATCAAAATTAGCGAGTGTACTGAGTTGATTTATCTCTATTAATAAATAAAATATTTTTTCAATATCAAGATTCAAAGGGTGAATAAATAAAAAAAAAAAATTGAGCAATTATTAAAAAATCAAGATCCATCCAGCTCACCTGGAATGGTAGAGGAAACTTTTGAATCTGATCACCAAAGCTTTGGATATGTCGAAACCATCGAAGGGCGTTTGGAAAATGAGATTGTGGGGGTTCATCTTTTAAAATGTCATATAAAATTGCATCAGCTCGTGTGGGTGTATATTCATAAATATAACTTTTATCGCTAAGATATTCTTCAAACGATTGCATATTCGTTTTAATATCTATATTAAATCCCAAATCAAATTTAAATTGCTTTAAATTTTTCTTACTATTGGCATTCTTGTTTCCAGATATCTAGAAATAATTTTAAATTTAGATATTTACATTAAAATTTCTTTTTGTTGATGAGTAGCAGGATGAAGAATGAAAAGAAGCTAGTATTTATTTCTTCATCCTGCTACTCATCCACAACTTTTATCAAGCTATAAATCTACTTTTCTCAAATTTCTTTTTAATTTAAATAAAAAAAAGTGGCGGATGCAGAGGACAATTTTCGGTTCGAGTCGTGCTGGTAGCTTACATGTTTCGGCTCTTCTTTTTGAGCAATGGGCAGGTCTGTTTAGTGGATGTCTCAGAGGTTTAGAATTGCCTATGAAAATCACCATTAACATAATTCAAACTTCTGAGACAAACACCAACCAGTTTGACTACGACCCCGTAAACAGCCCACCTCTACCATTACCTCCTAATACCACGGTTAAAAATGGTTTCAAAAGGAGAGCCGAAACGTCGAGTAAACCTAAATAACCAACGCTACTCAATTCGAGAAAATTTATCTTTATATATATATAATTTTAAAAAAATTTTAATTAATCTAATTAAGTGAAATGTCTATCCCATAATATATATATATATATACAGGGTGATTATAAAAGGACTTTACAACTTTGAAAGCACATACATATTTATTGAAATTACTTACAGAATTGAGAAAGGTGTCATTTTGTCACTAAACACTTCAAGTTTAACATATGAGTGTCATTTTGGTTCGATGTGACTGCCGTTGGCAATGCGACATACATCCCACCGATAATCGATTTCTTGCCACACTCGTTTCAGCATTTCAGTTGTAACTTGTGCAACTGCAGCGTTGATCCGATTTCGGAGGTCATTAAGATTGTCTGGTAGAGGCTGAACATAAACTTTATCTTTAATGAAACCCCACAGGAAGAAATCCAAAGGTGTTAAATCCGGTGAGCGAGGTGGCCATGCAATTGGCCCTGCACGGCCAATCCACCGACGTTGAAAGCGAGTGCAGATCCACAAGTTACAACTGAAATGCTGAAACGAGTGTGGCAAGAAATCGATTATCGGTGGGATGTATGTCGCATTACCAACGGCAGTCACATCGAACCAAAATGACACTCATATGTTAAACTTGAAGTGTTTAGTGACAAAATGACACCTCTCTCAATTCTGTAAGTAATTTCAATAAATATGTATGTGCTTTCAAAGTTGTAAAATCCTTTTATAATCACCCTGTATATATAGATAAATGTTCTATAAAGTTATATATATATATATATTAAATTTAAACTGGTAACAGCTGTCTCTAGTTGAAACATTATAGTTTAATGAGATAAATTAAGTTAAAACACAAGGTTATATGTTAAAATAAAATAATTATACTAATAAGTATTAACACTTTATACGTATTTCGACACTCAGTGTTTTAATTTAAATTATCTCATATTGTGTATATATATATAAAATATGAGATAAATTAAAACACTGAGTGTCGAAATACGTATAAAGTGTTAAATAAATACTTTATTTTAACATATAACCTTGTGTTTTAACTTAATTTATCTCATTAAACTATAATGTGTCAACTAGAGACAGCTGATACCAGTTTAAATTTAATAATATATATATATATATATATATTATATATATATATATATATATATATATATATATATATATATACCTTATAGGACATTTATCTATATATATATATTATGGGATAGACATTACACTTAATTAGATTAAATAAAATTTTTTTAAATTATCATGAAACACATTTTGAACTTTCATTTATAATCTTAAAGAAAAATAAACAAAATACTATTAATCAAAAGTAAAAAATATTAATAATGTTATTTATTTTTGAAAAGGGAGAATTTATTTGTGAAGTTGGAGAGAGAAAAACCAGCGATGTTCACTTAATTATGGCAAATATTTCTGTTCACCTAAACAATATATATGAACTCACTTTGTTTATTTAAAAAAATATTCTGACCTAGTCTTAGACTTTTCTTTAAACAACCCATTATGCACAGAGGCAGTGTCTCCTTGGGAAAATCAAGTCACAATGCCATCCTCCCTTCCACAACGTCGTCTAAGAGTGTACTAGAACGATGAACGAACAGCTTGGAACAACTTTTTTAACTATGTTTCTATGCTACCAACACTGATGGAAAGTAATGATGCGATGTTTGTCGAGTTGACGGATGTTCTCAGCTGATGATCTCTTCCCCTTTTGAAGTACTCAAACTCTTCTCCATATTTGTTTGATTTCTCCAAAATTTCAGACTGCTTTGTCCAAAAAATTTAATCACAATAGGTTGTGCCAAGCTGTGCTGTACCTTCTTTTCGCTCATTGATCCAACAACGACGCAGGTGAGGGAAGGTTTGAATTGTGCCCAAAAGACGCACAACCTCTGTACATAACAAATTGTTAAATAAAATCACTCTTGATTAAACGCTCTAATAATAATAGAAAGTCGTTTCAAGTTTTTATTAACAAATGTACAAATCTCCATAAGTTTTAAATTTTTTTAAAAAACTAAGTCAATAAAACGTCGTGCAAAAAAAATGTTTACGAGATATATCTGATCTTTTTACTTTCTCTAACCTATGTATATATGTAATACATGAATGTATAGAGAAAGTATTGGATTCATGTCAAAAATTCGATGTCGAGATTTTGATGGATACACGTTTTGAGGTCCCCTGAATTCAAAAAAGTGGTTTTCGGGACATGGTCTGTCTGTGTGTGAACAAAATATCTCAAGAACGAAAAGAGCAAGGAGGTTGAAATTTTATATTTAAGTTGGGTACCCCCCCCCCCCCCCCCCTGGGAACTGACATGAAGCTTTTGAACATAATTGGCCAAAGAATACTAGTACTTTACTGATGTAAAGTGAGGATCAATATTAAATCCCACCCATGCGTTTTCTACTTGTGATTATTTCATTGTTTTTATAAAAGGAAATGAAAATCTTGTTTGAAAATTTTTCTAGGTTTGAACCATGAAAGTTTCCAATAAAAAATATATATTTTTTTAAAAACAATGAAATAATCACAAGTAGAAAACGCATGGGCATATTGTCCTTCACTGTACTTTTTCAGTTTTTTTCAATTTTCTCAAAATTCGCTGCAACGATTTTGATTAAAATTCATAAATCACTTATTTTTTATATGTTCGTTTAAAAGTATATTCTCATTTTGCCCTTGAAATCTTCTGAAGCACACTTTATTCTTGTACAGTGAGGGACAATAGTAAGTCCCACCCAAGCTTTTTCTACTTGTGATTATTTCATTGTTTTTATAAAAGAAAATGAAAATCTTAATTGGAAATTTTCTAGGTTTGAACCATGAAAGTTTCCATAATATTTTTTTAAAAACAATGAAATAATCACAAGTAGAAAAAGCATGGGTGGGACTTAATATTGTCCCTCACTATACTTCATAGGAAAGATAAGAGAAATGGTTGCCTTGGTAACAAAATATTAATATTCACATTGTTTATAAATTTTATATCTTGAATTCTAATATAACGGCGAAAACTAAATATATCTCGACACAAAAAAATCTCTTGTGACAAGCACAAAACACAACTTCGAGAAAGTTGTGTGCTGTGCGACCAGTCACACGAGATTTTTTAAATAAATGACATGTGAGCACATAAAATTTGATTTTTGTCCACTGAGAATGAACAGAATTATCATTTCTAAAATTCTAAATTGGATTGTAAAATTACATTCTACAAGCTTTGCTTTCTTTTTATTTATTCTAGACTCTAATTAATGATGACAAACGAAACATAGTCTAGATAAATAAATAAATAAAAGAAAACAAAGACTGTAGTATATGATATCACAACCCGATTAAGTTTATTAAACACAAAAATCAAATTATGTGTCCTTTATTTAAAAATAGACCAACATTAATCGTTTTTTTCCACGAGCTTTTATTGAAAAAATTTAAAAAATCACTCCAAAAAAACATCATTAAATATAAAAAGATTTTCGAGAACTCTAGCGATATATATATATATACATAAGATTTTTTTCTAAAGAGTGATTGACTCATGAGAAAAATAATCAAGACAAACGTGAGTAAATAAAATGAAAACAAAAGCATTTGACAAAACAAATAAGAAAAAATATTCAGTCAAAGTTAATGTTGATTGAACATCTGCTGTTTTTTCGTTCCCAATTTCATTTAAAATATTAATAATATATTCAAACAGTTGTGACATTTGCACACCTAATTAGTAATGGTGAGGAAATATTTCATCACACCAGAAATTTCATCCCTCTACATATATTTATTAAATAAAATAAAAAGATTTCTGAAAATAGAAAAAATAAAGAAATTTGGAATATTTTTTTAGACAAATATAAATTTGACAGTTTCAACAATAATGAAGTAAAAAAAAGAATTTTATGAAATAACCCATGTATTTCTTATTTTAATAATAATGTTTAATATTAGAACAATATTGTATAATAAATAAATGTGTCAAAAAATAATTTACCTTCATTTTTTCACCGAAAGCTTTACTACACATATTTTTCACCTTATTCAAATTATCAGCTCTATGACGTACTGGAATTAAATAAAAGAAAAAATGAATTAATAATAATAAATTTTTAGAATAATTTAATTGAATATTATAAGAAAACTTACGTTCTCTCCAAGAAACATCACTTTGCACAACCTTATCAACAAGACCAACATCTTTAAATCTATTTGCTTGATTTTTTCTCATTTTTTCAACATCAGCGCCTTTATCGGCACGAAACATATCCATATCCAAAACCATATTGATTAATAAATTAAGGAATTTTTAATAAAAAATGACAAAATTTTGAAAGAAAATCAAAAAGTGATGTACACGAATCAAATTAGAACGTGTAAAGGGAAGTGAAGTTAGCTATGCAATCATTAGCAAGTCTGGCCAACCCAACGCAGCTAGATTCTATTTAATTTTTTTTTATAAATATGTTTATTAATCATCATAAATAACATTTTAATAAAGTAATTTATGAAATTGAATACAAAAAAGTTTTTTTACAATATTAATTATAAAAATATTTTGTTTAATTATCAGAGATTGTTGCCGGGATATTCAAAATGTAGAGCAATGTACACACTATATCATAGGGGTCGGAACGGGAGTGGAAGGGGAGGGGGTTGGTAAAGTTACATTGCTACCCCTCTGATATGTCTCAGAAGAATTATTTTCAATGTATTAATTATATTATAAGCTCAAAAAAAATTTTTTTTAATGTCATTTCAATTATTTCCTTTATTATCACATTGTTGGGAAGCCAAAGAGAGATACAAAATTTGAAATTCGAATATCATAAAATAAGATTCGAAAAAAAAAAAAAAATTTGATATTTTTTGGATTAAAAAACACATGCGAAGATTCACGCAGAAAAGTGGAAACTTAGCTTCTGGACGTCTTTGCATGTGTATCATTGTTCCCGTGGGAATAGGGGATTATGGTCTTGGAAAATTTTATAAAAGACCATCCCCTCTACCTGGGGGAGGATTCTCTCTCTCGATCTCAATAGTGTCGGACCAAAACTTTCGCCGATTAAAAATTTTTTTATTTAAAAGTTTATTCACTTTAAGTGACTTATAAGTCCTATAGGATGGATGCCAGGTAGGCTAGTTTTCGTATTTTGCCCTCCACCTCGCCAAAAAAAAAAAAAATAAAAAATAAAACTGAAATCCTGAATATGCCTTTCCTTTAATCTCACTCACTTTTTTTTTATATAAATATTATTATTAAATATTTTTAATATAAATATACATATCTCGGCTACTGATATACCCCTTCTTATCTTAAAAAAAAATTTAATACCAAAAGGTAAACAAAAAAAATTGTAGCTTAACTTAGCTTCCCATAGATTAAAGGAGCTGTACTCACCAGATGTGCTCCTTTTTATATTTTGAGATGGCCCATAAAACTCGCCTACGTGCTTCGGGGAATCCCGGCTCAATTAAAAGACTCAGGAAGGCTGCGACTCGGTTCACTATCAAATAAAAAGGACATAATTAATTCACTCAATGAGGTGATTTTTCATAAATCATTAGATTCATGAGTAGATGACTATATGGACCCTGTTACGCAGTAGTGTGTCAAGAGACCAATCATCGAGTTTTGAGAAAATTAACAATAAAGTTTTTTGTTTTCATTGGATTATATATAATTTTTCTTGTCAATTGTGCAAGTAACATTAAATATAAACTTTTTTAGGACATATTTCATAAAAAATACTATTAATTAAAGCATTTGAAACAATATTCCGTGCTTAACTTATTTTTGATTTTTTTGGTCTTTGACACACCATTGCATAACAGGGTCCATATAACAATTGGGTTTCTGAATTACATTTCTACTATTGCAAAGTATATCTCAACAATTGTATCGTTGTAAGCAAAAAAATTATTTTTGTGAATTAATTAAAATAAATGATTCATTTTTTAGGTTCTTTTGACTAGGAATATTAATACTTATTAGGGTGGATGAATCAAAAGGATGGAAGAAAATAAGAAAATTGTAAAAAATGGTACAAATAATATACTGACCTGTCTGGAGTTACTAAAATTGTAAGTTCTCTAAAATTGACGAATCCTCTCCTCTGGGAGAAGAGAGAAGGAAGGACTCAACTGCATGCACCTCACTGAAATTACAAAAACGAGTATATATAGATATGAAAATAATTAGGGGTGTTCGAATATGGAAAAAAAAATCGATTATTCCGATTAATCGATTATTGGGACTGGAAAGACAAAAAAATAAATCGATTATACCTTTTTCTCCTCTAGCAAAAATTTTTTTCCTTTAGCTTTTTTTTTTAACAAAACGAAATTTTTTCCACCCCTTGTTTGGAAAACGAAATTTTTTTCGTTCTGCGGGAAATTTTCCCTTCCATAAAAATCTTTTGACTTTTTTTTGACATACGAGTCTCATCCGATCTTTTCAAACGCATTTTTCCCAAAAAGAATCGATTTTTTAACCAATAATCGATTGTGAAAATTAATCGAAATAATCGATTATTTTTTATAATCGATTGTTTTTTAAGGAAATAATCGGCGAATAATCGATTAATCGATTATTCAAAATTAGAAGCAAATACAACTACTTTCACTAGATGAATGAATATTTATGAAGGTATTCAAATGAATGAGATGTTGACGTAGGCATTAAATAAAATTTGAGGCATTTCGGAAAATTTTATTTAATCATCTGTAGTCAGATTTGATGATTACATTGATTTTATTATATATATGTTTATTCAAAACATATCTTCTTTAACTATGTATTTTATTAAAATGAATATGGTGATGTATGATTTTTATATTTACTAAATAAAAAATAAATAAAAAAATACTAAAAGATACAATCGACCTATATTCATCTTAATAGAATGCGTAGATAAGGAATAGATGACGATTGTATAGAGTTACATAGAGCTATCAATTAGCTCGCTCTCCTCAGAAACTTTAAGTGAAGATGGATAAACAATCAGGGAAACTTCAAGGGATAAGAGATTATTTTTATCTTTGGGGGACCCTAAAAACATTTGGAGGGAGGGAAGCGAGTTTTTTTGAAGGCGGTATTTGCAAAATGAAAAAACCACGATTTGATTTTAAGGTTTTAATTTCAGGAAAGCTTCAAGTTTCTGCTTAAACATTTCATTTTTTTGGTCATGATGAGTTGTGTGGTATGTATTTATTTTTTTGCTCGTCTTGTTTATCTTATTAAAGATTTTTTTTTAGAACTAGTCTTCCTGATACACAGAATTTTTTACGTCTTTTTAAAATTTCCCTATGGTTACATCAGCTAGCTGTCCTCTTACAACTGATCGAAGAAATAACAAAATAAACAAATAAAATAATAAAAAATGTTAGTATATTATAGTATAGTAAATTTACAAATGTTCCTTGTAAATGATAACTAACATTCATACATTCATTGTAAATATACAAAATATACTATATATATATATATACTAAATATACAAATATATGCAATCAAATAATTTTTACAACAAAAAAACATTTTAAAATTACAATTCTCTCTAAAATTAGAGTAAATATTGTAATTTTACAACAATCTATAGATTGAAAAATTTCAAAAATAAAAGTTTAAATTCTGCCTCTTGTAAGAAATGTAGAAATGATAAATCAAAAAAAATTTAATCACCCCCCCCACTCTTCAAACAACGCTACTCTGTTGTTGTTTTGAATGTTTTTTCGGCATCTCAGGCCATTTAGAATCCGTTGCTATTTATTTCATTTGATTGGTGGCCAATTTAAATGAAACGAATTTTTGCAGCTTGAGACGTAAACTGAATCCTGGCATCTAGTAGATAAGAATGTTGAAAACTAGAAGGGGGAATTGGAAAAATCGACCAAGAACCAAGGGCGGATACAAGGGGAGGGGTGAGGGGGTCTCCAGAGATTTGAGAAAAATATTTTTTAGAAATTAAATTTAATATCAAATTTTAAAAATTAATACTAAAAAATTTGATTTGTATTTTTATTCTGGTAAACAAGTACAGAATACAACTTTAAATTACCGAAAGTAAGAAAAAATTGTGTTATGTGCGACCAGTCACACCATATCCATGCGACCAGTCACACCATCCCCCCCCCGGGAAACTCCTCTGGATCCGCTCTGCCAAGAACAATCCCACCCAATGAAGAAAAAGAATAATACTGGTATTAGAAGGTAGAAAAGAAATACCAGTCATGGCTCGGGTAACTCGTGGTCGCCATCCACGTACTCACAAGATGTGGAGCCCCTGAGTGTATAAAAGTTTTTTTATCTTTTATTTAATCTTTAAAAATAAATTAATTCAATGATTCGCCTGCTTAATAGGCAACCAATAAATCAAATCTGTTCTATTATTATCTATAAAAACGGGGCTTCCATGAAAAAAATTACAATAAATATTTTTTTTTTTTCCAAGTTTTTATCTTCGATCGCAAGTCATATATTTAAATACACTGTGCTAGACGCACAGCACTATCTTAATGATAGTTTAATTTAATAAACATTTAATATGAAATTTTCTAAACATTTCTAATTTTAACACAAATCCATATCATTTTAATAAATAATTACAATTTAAATAAAACAAAGACAAAAATGTCGAAATTTTTTTTATTAACGCCAAATTTTCTAATTTCAGTTTTTCTCCATTTTATTGGAAATCCTTAAAACAACAAAATTTTTATTTAATATCAAACGAAACTTATCGAGATTATGTTGATTTGTCTCAAAAATTGAAAAATCGACATTTTCGTCTTTATTTTATTTAAATTGTAATTAATTATTAAAATTATATGGATTCAGTGGCGTCATTTCAACTTTTTCTTGGGGGGGGGGCAAACTTTTTTTTCGTAAAATTTACTTACAAATAGGTACTCAAATTTGTTCAAAATATATCTAATTTAATTTGATTGTTTAATTTTGTACAGTTTATATACTCGTAGAAATATTTTGGAATATTTTATTTAGAATAATATAGAATTTTATAAAAATCAGAGCCCTTGGGGGGCAAATGCCTCTCCCCTGCCCCCTGCCCCACCCCCAAATGACGCCTTTGTTGTGTTAAATTTACTTAGAAATGTTTAGAAAATTTCATATTAAATGTTTAATAAATTCATAGGCGCCGGAACTGGGGGGGCAAGGGTACATTGCCCCCCCTGGCATCCTATAGGGGGGGGGGGCAAGGGGGTATGTCTTCTTTTATTTCATTTATTTTTAAAAATGATATATTTTTACTTTTGAAAAATAAAATCTTCTAAATTAAAAAAAAATAAAAGAGTAAGAAATTCATTTTTTTCCAAATTTTTTCCAAAAATTTTTGATAAAATCACTAGCAAATTTTTTAAAATTTTAATTTTATTAAAATTGTGATTTTATTTAAAATTTTTTAAAGGTTTATAGTAGATTTGTTTTTGTTTTATACTATTTGAACATATTAAATTATTTTAATTTTCTAAAAAAAATTTTTTGCCCCCCCCTGATTCAAATTCGTTCCGGCGCCCCTGAATAAATTACATTACAGATTAAAATAGGTCTTCTTAAAAAAGAAACAAAATGTTACGTTTTTACTGACGCAGTATAAAGAGGCTCAGTGTCGAAAGACTTGAAAATTTTAATTAAAAAAAATATATATATCTATTTTTACAAATGAGTATCTCCACTTTAATATGATATTTTCTGTTTGTTTAAAAGAAAATGCGGATAAGATAAATGACTAAAATTAGATAAATTTAATTAAATTTTTTATGATAATGAAGAAAGGAAGGAGTGAATTTTTTTTTTTTTTTTTGTTTCACCCAAATTATTCATTAAATTCTTATTCTTTCGAGTGGAACAAGAATTTCTTTTGTTTGCTAATAAAGCAAGAAAATACTATGTGAGATTTTAAACCTTATTTGGCTCTTACATAGATAACATAATAGCATCCAGCGCCAGTAAAATATAGATTGTGTCGAGAAGGGACAGGGGGGACGAGGGGAGGGAAGGAAGGCAGGTTAGTAGATAGAAAGCATTAGCGAAGAGGAAATGGAATGATTTTTCTTTGCGGGCGTCACTTTATGTGGTTAGATATATAGAAGACGTATAAATATAGGTAGGGCTTGTTTATCATGATAGAGATATCCCAGGCGTGGTGGCTGCTGGTTGGTCAGTGGGCGGGGCATGCGTCGCTCCGCCCATTAAGAGGCGTGGCTTAATGAGGGGAGGGAGGGGAGGCATTCACCTGAGTCGCCGTGTTGCCAACCCGTTCTATCATTTCACCCCCCCACCCCACGTCGGGTAATCCCCTTTCATTTGCTTCCAAGCTTCCTCGATTACAGAGGCTCACCACACCTGGATAATAAACTTGCTGAAAATACCGCATAAATATTTAGGAGAAAGAGAGAGAGGTTTTAAATTTCTCACTAAGAAAGAGAGAGAGAGGTCATTTTTAATAATAAATGTTATTATGAGGAAATTTTTAACATATGTTTGTGTATGGAAAGATAAATTTTTTTTTATAAAATAAAAATGTTCATGGTTAAATACTAGGGACCCTATTTATCATTTAAATAGACAAAGAATTTGGAAATATCATCTGTTAGAAAGGAGAATTTTATATAATCTACTTATTAAGTTATCAATCGCTTGGAAATTTAATCGACTGAATATAAATAGCATTTTTGTGGCCTGCCCAAAAATGAAAAACCAAATTGAAAATATTCTCTATTAACATCTATGGGAAGCAGGGGTGCCGGAACGAATTTGAATCAGGGGGGGGGGGCAAAAAAATTTTTTTAGAAAATTAAAATAATTTAATATGTTCAAATAGTATAAAACAAAAACAAATCTACTATAAAGCTTTAAAAATTTTAAATAAAATCACAATTTTAATAAAATTAAAATTTTAAAAAATTTGGTAGTGATTTTATCAAAAATTTTTGGAAAAAATTTAGAAAAAATGAATTTGTAACTCTTTTAATTTTTTTTTTTAATTTAGAAGATTTTATTTTTCAAAAGTAAAAATATATCATTTTTAAAAATAAATGAAATAAAAGAAGACATATTGCCCCCCCTATAGGATGCTGGGGGGGGGGGGCAATGTACCCTTGCCCCCCCAGTTCCGGCGCCTATGATGGGAAGCAAGGGCGGATCCAGAGGAATTTCTGGGGGGGGGGTAATTTGGTGTGACTCGTCGCACAACACACAATTTTTTCTTAATTTCGGTAATTTTAAGGCACATTCTGTACTCGTTTACCAGAATATATATACAAATCAAATTATTTTTAAGTATTAATTTTTAAATTTAATTGATTGATTCTTTCACTCGATTATAATAAAATTGAAAATGACCATTCTCTATGATCTAATTAATTGAAGAATGATATTCCAGACCTCAGAAAGTTTTATTGGGGGGGACGTCCCCCCCTCTAAAATTTATATTTCACTCGATTTTAATAAAATTTAAAATGACGCTTCTCTATGATCTAATTAATTGAAAAATGATATTCCAGACCTCAGATAGTTCTATGGGTGCTACCAGGGGGACGTCCCCCCCCACTAAAATTTATCTTTCACTCGATTTTAATAAAATTTAAAATGACGCTTCTCTATGATCTAATTAATTGAAAAATGATATTCCAGACCTCAGAAAGTTCTATTGGGGGGACGCCTCCCCCCACTAAAATTTATCTTTCACTCGATTTTAATAAAATTTAAAATGACGCTTCTCTAGGATCTAATTAATTGAAAAATGATATTCCCGACCTCAGAAAGTTCTATTGGGGGGACGTCCCCCCCTCTAAAATTTATATTTCACTCGATTTTAATAAAATTTAAAATGACGCTTCTCTAGGATCTAATTAATTGAAAAATGATATTCCAGCCCTCAGAAAGTTCTATTGGGGGGACGTCCCCCCCACTAAAATTTATCTTTCACTCGATTTTAATAAAATTTAAAATGACGCTTCTCTATGATCTAATTAATTGAAAAATGATATTCCAGACCTCAGAAAGTTCTATTGGGGGGACGCCCCCCCCCCACTAAAATTTATCTTTCACTCGATTTTAATAAAATTTAAAATGACGCTTCTCTATGATCTAATTAATTGAAAAATGATATTCCAGACCTCAAAAAGTTCTATTGGCGCTACTAGGGGGGCGTCCCTTCCACTAAAACTTATCTTTCACTCGACTCCTACGATCCGAAAAAAGTTTCACTTGCATCGTGGTTTCATAAAACCACACAATGATTTTTTTCAGTTTTTTTTTTTTTTTTTTTTTTCGATTTTCTCAAAATTTGCTCCAATGAAATTTAAAAAAATCAAATATTTTTTAGACGCTCTTGAAAATATATATTCTCATTTTGTCATTGAAATCTTCTGAAGACCACTTTACTCTTGTACTTCATAGGAAAGATAAGAGAAATGGTTGCCATGGTAACAAAATATAAATATTTTCCCACGTTTATAAATTTTATATCTTTAATTCTAATGTACCGTAGGGTTACTGGTGGACACCAAATATATCTCGACACAAATCTCGACGTGCCCTCGGGGCTTGGTGTAGAGGTTAGCGTGCTAACCTCGTATACCAAACGTCGCGGGTTCGGACCCCAAGCAGTTGGATACCAAATGGCTTAAATAAGAATGCCTGGACCCCAAATATGTATATTAAATCAATAACGGTTATCGTAAATGTCTTATATGGCCTGAGTTGCCGAAAAGACAGTGTGAATGTGTGTGTGAGTGTGAGTGTGAATGAGAAAAAAGTGTGAATGTTTTTATAAAAAAAAAATCTCGACGTCTAATTTTTGACATAAAATCAATATTTTCTCTCTATATATTAACATATATGTAAGAGGAAGTAATAAACAGTGGCTAAGCTAACTCTAAAAGGACAAATTTCAAAAAGGTGCCTTCAATTTACTTACTGTGTATATTAAAAGTTCCAAACATCAAAATTCGATGAGTAGATACCACTGGATGATAATGATACACTCTTAAAGGCAAAATGTTTCCTTCATTTGTATTATTAAATAAGTTTGATGAAAAAAATAACGTCAAGATAATACGTCATCTGAAAAATATAAAATTTGAATTAGTTTAGCTCATTTTATTTTAATATCAATAACTATGAAATTTACTTATAATCCAAAAAATTAGATTGTTTTTTGGGCCTCCTCCTCCCCTCATAGCCTACCTATCCTCACCAAAATTAAGTTACCTAAAAAAAAAAAAGAATTAGTTTCCATATTTTGCTTATATCACTTAATGAAAATTTACTTACTTTTGCATTAAAAATTAATCTTGAAGACTTCTTTTTTTATGTGCACTTCACAATACGTATTTATAAAATATATTAAAAAATAAATTATAAATTCACTTTAAAAATTAAAATTTCGCGTTTGTAAGAAATTTAGGCTAATATAAAAATGCAGCAGAAATTGTCAAATTTGACCACCAATCAAATAAACAGTGGTGTACCTACCCCGAAAGGGCAAATTCCAAAAGGGCTGCCTTTAATTTATATTTACTTACTCTGTAAATTAAAAGATCCAAAACAACAAAATTCGATGAGTTGATACCAACGTCAAGGAAATACAAGTCATCTGAAAAATATAAGCTTTGAATTAGTTTTGCTCATTTTATTTTTATTTATATGAAATTTACTTACTTATTAAATCGCGTAATACTTAATCTTGAAGACTTCTTTTTCTTTAAAATAAAACAAAAACAAAATTAGGAAATAATCCAAGATAATCCGAATATTATTTGCATTAAAAAGAATATGTGAAACTACAAAAAATAATTGTTATTTATAATTCGAAAACCCGTAAGTCGGGTGCCTGAAGAAATCGTATCAGTGAGAACGTGATTTTTTGGATTACGAGTAAACTAGAGACCAGGGGGCTTAAAGAGATCCTACCTAGCCTAATTAGAAATACGAACGAATTGTAATTGTATATACCCGGTCCCCACCATCAGATCGGCGGGGCCCTCGGGCCTGTCCCTGGCCTTAAGGGTATGCGTTATTTACATCCAGGCTATCCCTGGAAAAACGACATCCCTCCCTGACTCTCGTTTACCCATAGAGCCACCTCAAACCCAACCTCAAAGATACAAAAACATATCATACTCTCTTTGCGTCATAAAAAGACGACTTTTCGCAAACACAACAACACTTGAGAACCTGGGCTTCAGATCTGACCGCATCTCCTTATGAATGGTTATTGGAACAAATCAACGAGAATATAATTCATTTTACTACGTTGGATCCTAAATACAAATACAAACAAGGGACCCTAACAAAACGAACGAGCTAAAGATTAAAGAAGGCACCTGAAACTAATAACAACGACGAATCTCCAAAAGAGGCCTAAATTGAAGAATATTCTCGTTGATTTCTCACTATTAGCTTCATGATGAGTAGCTACAGATTCTAAAAAAACATAAAATCCCTCTCGTTGGCATGGTGCATCCCTCCCACCCCTCTATTATTAAACTATTAAACTACAATTTAAGGTGTGAAAATGAATTTTCAAATTATAGATCGAAAAGTAAATACATTTATTGGTATATAAATCACACCTTAAGTTCTAGGTACCAAGTTGATGATGTCCCTCGGTGCAGGAGAGAGAGGCATCCCCTCCCCCGACGCAGGTGGGGAGGAAGTCTAATCTAATTTTTAATAAAATTAAAAAAAAAAATAAGTTAAATTTTTAGTAAAAGATTTTTATAAAAATTTTTATATCAAATTTTTGAAAACTTTTTTAATGAAAATAAAATTTAATTAAGAAATGAAGTTTTTAAAATGCAAATTAATTAAAAGTGAAAATAATTTTATTTTTAATTTATTCTATAGAACGATTATTTCTGAAAATTATCTATTTAAAAAAAATTTATTGTTGATTGATTTTAAAAAAAAGCTAATTCTATTTGGGGTCAGCTGAAAAAAAGCAACATCCTAATAAAAGCTAATCTAATCTAGCCCCTTTAATATTCTTGCACCATGCTTAATACCTTTGTTCTGTTGACCCTCAGGAATCTGTAACAAAAAAGGAAAAGATGAAATTAGAATAAGATCATTTATATATTTTTGGATTTATGTGTGTATGTTTAGAGAGTAAAATATTCACCTCCTGAGGGGTTGACGGGCGCTCGAAGCTCCTTGCCACTCGTAGAGCTGATCCATCGAAGTTCCCTGCACTCGTAGAGCTGATCCAGTTGATTGCACTAATTAAACACTGAGCACTGAACACTTAACACTGATAAAAATTACACTGGGGAAACACAGACCTGCAAAAGAAAAATTGTTTAAGAATCTACCCTTTAGAGTTCTAGCAATCTAGTGAAAAAAAATGTTACTTGCCAAAATATAGAAATTGTCGGAATCCTGGGCCGGAGAGACACGGCCCTGTAACAATGTCAAGCCCTCTCTGCATACTGCGATGCTTTGTCTGAACTTGAGTCAAGCAGTCAATCGCAGCAGTTATAACTAGAAAGAAAAAAAAGAAAGAGAATTAGGAAAAGTTTTACACTCATAGGTAGGTAGGGCTATACATATATGGGTGATTCTACGCTATTTGAATTTTAACCAATGAAGTACGTGGCTGTTGATTTATATACAAGGAAGAAGCAGGTGCAGCCAAAAATAATGCCTCCGATTTTTTACAATTAATGAATTTTAATGATCAGTAGAAAAAATGTATGTTAAACTAATCATATCAGTGATACTGTATTCTTAATTAATAAAGAATATCCAGGTCTATTCTCTAAAAACAGGCGTTAAAATTTAAAATAAACAAATGGGTGTTAAAAAGTAATGTAAGCGTTAAAAAATGCTATTCAAAATCACTTCCTTGCCTAAATAGGTATTCTGAGACCTGAACGTGTTTTATTGTGCCATTTAGTCAATTCACGATTCCAAATAACATAGAATCACCCATATACATACACACACACACACACACACACATACACATTTAATAGATAATTTAGTTAATATTTTTTTCGAATATTTCGCGTAAATGGGACAAAAAGCGCTAAAAATATTTTTAGCCTCGAAATTTGGGATTTAAGTCCTCGACTGTTCATAATGTTCTCTATAAGAGTGCAAAAAAAAAAAAAAATTCAGCTCAGCTCCAACCACAATTGGACTGGAGTCTCACAAATTTGAAAAAAGAAAAGTTCTTTAAGGATTTTTCTTTCTTTTATCAAAAGATAACATTCATTCCCAGTAAAAAGGTAATTAGAGATGGAATTAAAATGTACCTATCATAGGCGTAGCCACGGGGGGGGGGATTTGGGGGTTCAAACCCCCCCCCCATTGGACCCAAGCTATGACTAGATATTTAAGCTCCATAATACAATCAATACTTTCTCTCTCTATATATTTCATATATAGGGTAAGAGAAAATAAAAATATAATAATTTTCTCTAGTTTAAACAAAAAAATTAAATAAAATAATTTTATTAAAGGAAATGCAAAAAATTCAAGAAAATTCAGATATTTTCCCATTGAAAAGAATTGATTTTTGTCTTGCTTTATAAAAAATTAAAGCCGCTTAAAATTGATTAAATTCCTCAAATGAAAAATATTAAAAATTATTATATAATTAAATTTTTTATTTTTTTTTTTCGCCTTAAAGAGATCTGACATTGTGAGATAGAACTCGGAATCAAGAGAAATAATCAGACAGAAACTCTGGTATTATAGGGATATATCTAAAATTCTTTAAGATGTGAGGGTTGCATTTTTTATTGCCTGAAACGAGTTGAATGTAAAATTGTGGCACTTAATTAAGAAAGGGCGGGCCCGAGCCAACTCGAAGGGGGTCCAGGAGGGCGGATTGGCTAGTTATATATTTCATTAGACGCCTTATACTGCCCTATTACTAGGGGGAGGGGAGGGGGAGAAATCATTCTGAACCCCCCCCCATTGAAAATTTCTGGCTACGCCTATGGTACCTATCTCCACTAAGTTTTAATTGTCTAATATAAAATTTAATTCAAACAAAATATACAATTTTTATAAAAAAATCTGGTGTGACAAGGGAGCGTACAAGTATTACGTAACGCAATTTTAGAAGATTTTTGACCCCCCTCCTTTCATGTAACGCGCCGTAACATTTTTCTGGACACCCCCCTCTCCCCCCTTGTAACGCATGGTAACGTTTTACGAGACCCCTCTCCCCCCAAATTGCGTTACGTAATACTTGTACGCTCCCCAAGCACAGAACATAACTTTCTCTTACCGGTAATCGAAAGTTGTGTTCTGTGCGACCAGTCACACCAGTCTATATATTTATCTATCTATCTATCTATATATATATATAAAAATGAAATGCGAAAAATGTATGTATGCATGTATATGTTCTATAGAAATCCACAATTTTCAATAAATCTTTTTGGAATTAAGTACGCATAGAGTACATGGATCAGGGAGTAACATAGCAAGAATCTGAATTTCTTAAATATTTTGGAAAATTAATTATAATCAAATTTTTTCAAACAAAATCTACAGATTGGCTGGGAAATTAGGCAGGTAGTTGCTCTGTTACCAGCTTTCTGGGCATACAACATGGGGCTATGGGAGGAGCTAGGCAGCAGTTGAAAAAAGAAGAGAGCACGCATACGAAAGACACTTCAAAGAGTCATAAATAGACCCTTTTGTGGGGCGGTAACCTCGCTTGAATTAAAAATCCTTCCTTAACATCTTAACACTTGCATTGCAACAAGAAATATACGAACTATACACTTTTATTAAAGTTTTTTTTGTATTAGATGTATTGTAAAAAGTGGGGGCTGAATGACCGAGGTCAAAGGCCGGAAAATAAAGAGAAAAAAAAAACAAGAAATATCCCAAATTGGCAATAAACTTGCCCGCGGGAGGCGGGCTTTGCGACTAGTTAATATATATAGATGTTACAAATGTAGATTTTATAGCTGGATAATCGTTGATAGGTAAATAAAAGAATAGCAGCTAAAATTATTTCATTTATTGGCCCACTAGGCTGACGTTTCGGTCTTGGTCAAGACCATCCTCAGAGCTTGCGGGTTGTCAATATAGGCATACAAACAATAACACAATTATATATTCCATGAACCTGACCCAACATCCGTCAACCGACCGTGAAAAGAAACCACCTATAACTCTCACTGCATTGAAGTTTCAACCGGTCCTGCATCGAATCTTAACTTTAAGTTATTCCATGAACATTCGGTTACAGATATTTAAAAATTAGTATGTAAAATGATTGAATTATAATTTTAAAAAAAATACAAAAATTAACAATATAAGTCAATTAGTTGAGTACAGGCAGTTAAATTATAATTCAATCATTTTACATACTAATTTTTAAATATCTGTAACCGAATGTTCATGGAATATATGATTGTGTTATTGTTTGTATGCCTATATTGACAACCCGCAAGCTCTGAGGATGGTCTTGACCAAGACCGAAACGTCAGCCTAGTGGGTCAATAAATGAAATAATTTTAGCTGCTATTCTTTTATTTACCTATTAAATATATATATAGTTAAGAGAAAGTAATAGTGTGCCTGAAACATGAATCGTGAAATATTTTTACCACTCTATAAAGTCTATATGGTCTCAGATGCCGAAAGATAAAAAAAAAAAAAAAAAAAAATAGTAAAAATATTCTCTTTGTGAAAAAAGTTATTAAGCTTAGAGTAGATTTAGGAAAATAAGAAGTAACTTGAATCGCATTTGTTTAGATAAGAGCAATTGATTGATTGAAATTAGAAAAAAATAAATTAAGATGAAGATGTGAATTAATAAAAATAAATAATCTACCTTTGATAACGAAATAAAACTATCTAATAATTTCCTATTCATTTTATATTGATACTAAGGTAATAATAAATAAATGAATAAATTGATTATTAAGGTAATGATAGGAGCGTTTTTAGAATAAGTCTTTTATTGAGATATAATGCAAAAGACCCTAGGAATTAAACAAGTTTTGACCTGCAGGTGGTAATGAAAGATATTCAAACTTTTCCTCTTTGAATGCATCAATAAGATACAAGGAATATAATTTTAGAGGTTTACTAGTTAGGCCTAATTAATTCTTTGTGAATATCCTAATGAAAATCGGAATATGGAATCGAAATATTAGCGATTCTATTAAATAAAAAAAAAAAAGTTTGGTTTGACGAACAGACAGAGAGTACTAATACTTGGCAATTATATATAAGCTTAGAGAGGATTAATTAACAGAAATTTAAACACAAAATTAAAAAAAATAAATAAATTTTTATCCAGATTAGATTTAAATTTCTACATGCCTATTCAATACAAGGGGGTAGGCACACTAAGCAAAATCGGCCAAAGACTAGTACTTTGCTTATTTACTTTTTGCTTTTCTCAGTTAACTAGTTTTGGAGACCTATTCGTATTCAAAAAATATACGATTCCGTTAGGCCTACTGATGGATCAAATTATCCCGAAATTGGACCCGTGATCTCTAGTCTAAACGAGGCACCAAGGAATGATTAAGTATTCGAAGACTTAGTACAAAGGAAACACAAGATGAATCTTGAACCTGTATTCCCTAACAGAGTTATTAATAAGTGCCCTGCAATTATGTTTGCTGTTAAACGAATTGCCCCTCTGCGATCTGTTATTTAATGTTTACTCCTATTCGTAAATCTCATCCGGAAATCGAAGATAATTTTAATTTTAGTCTTTCTTAATATCTAAAAGACATTAAGAAGCTAGAATCTCTACCGAAACTCAAAGGACTAAAATAAAATATGATTGTGCATTTATTTCATTTCAAAATTAAAACGTTCCACCCTTCAATTATTATTTAAATATAAGACATTCATATAGCCTTATATTATAATATATGAACAAGTATGATCGAGACTATAGGCTTAGAGTAAGGAAAATACCTTTCACTTTCAAATAATATATTCATTTAGAATTATACATCTCAGTATTTTACATAATATTCATTTCTTTAGTTAGTTTGAATTATATTAGCGATGGCGAGAGAGATTAATTAAAGACAAAGAAAGAAATGAACTCGAAACATACATGTTTGAAATGGTATATGAAAGAATCTGACTTTAAAAAGATGGATAAAATAAAATATGCACATGTGAAATTGCCAATAAGTAAGAGAGCAAAGAATATAATATTAACCGATGGCATGCACTCATATATGGTTCAACATAAATATTGAGGAATTGTTAAATTTTTATGTTATTTATAAAGATTATATGTTAAAAGTGAATAATAAATAAATAATAAGTAATATAGAATCGAAATACCTAAGCAAAACGGTTGAGAAAGGAGAGAGAGCGGCGGGAGCTGCTGCCTGGCGCCATGGCTGCCGGTCAAATGAGAGCGCGTCGCTTTCCTTAGAGAAACAAGCGCAGAGACATTGCTAGGTCAAGAGTCCCCTCTCTACTGACTGGTCAAGCGTCTCGCCTTCGCTTAACAGCGGTGTACCATGGCGCCAAAGAATACAGCCCCGTGATTGGTTAATTAGTGAGGAGGGGGGAATCGACTGCAGAGAGTACAGAAAAGATTGAAAAGAAGGTGGGGGGAGGTCTCCCACCCAACTTTTTTAATTGTATTAATAGTTAGAATATGAGGGAGGAGTGGAAGATTCCATTTTATTATTTAAATAAAAGGGGAGTCAGGTAGTGAATAAAGAGCAGATCTCTATCTATTATTTCAATAAATATTAAGAACAAGCCTACTAAGCAATAGGATAAATGAGAACGATTTGTTTTGTTTTTTTACGCTTATTTTGTGTGGAGAAGTGGGGGCGAGGGGAGGGGGTATATATTGATAGACTATGAAATCTCTACTTACCCTTCGGCGCAGTGAAGGTCTCTAGAAGCTCCTTGCAGGCAGTCCTTGAATTCAGCTCCGAGCTCCAAATGCACTGGCGGATCACAAATCTGCAAAAAAAGAACATCTTTTATAATCTCTCTTTCTCTTTTCAAATATTTCTATTTATATCAAATGAAAAAAATATTTAGATTGATATTACATGTGAAAAATCTGGGCAAAAACAAATCTTCTTTTTCCTCGCCTGATTATTCCCGAGGTGCGGGGTCGGCGGAAATAAAGGGGCCGGCGATTCATGGTTTTTTTTTTACGACCGGGAAGAAATAGAACAGGCGGGCCCGTCTGACGCTTGTTGTAAAGAGGAAGGAAGAGACTGACATGCAAAGAATAGGACTGCCAGTGCCAGCTCGGGTAGCTCGTGGTCGCCATCCACGTACCCACAAAATGTGGGCCCCTGAGCAACTGGGCAAAAACAAATAAATGTCTTAAATAAAGGGACTAAAAATTCGCTATCTAATATTTAATTCGATCAAGTGCCCAGGTAGAAATTTATCTTAGTCGGACAAGTTATTAGCTTAGAATTAGCTTTATTTAAGCTTAGAGTCTAAGATAGTTTTTTAAGCTTATTTCTAGCTTATTATTAGCTTAATATTAGCTTATTATTAGCTTATTATTAGCTTATTATTAGCTTGTTATTAGCTTATTATTAGCTTATTATTAGCTTGTTATTAGCTTGTTATTAGCTAGTTTCCTTAGGTTGCTGCTATCTTATTTCTAGCTTATTATTAGCTTATTATTAGCTTATTATTAGCTTATTTTTAGCTTATTATTAGCTTATTTTTTAGCTTGTTTTTAGCTTATTATTAGCTTGTTTTTAGCTAGTTTTCTAAGCTAATTTCAAGGTTCGTTTTTATCTTGGATATCTAGCTTAAAGCAACCTTGCATTCCATTGATACTATAAGGTTGTATTGTATTCGAATAAGTAATTACTTTTATCTTAAGGTACTGACCAGGGCCGCAGGCAAACCCCCTCCCCCCCTCCATAGCACCTGCTCTTCTATCAAATGTATATAAAAAAATTTTTAATTTGAGAAAAATCATTTTGAATAATTATTCTTAATAAATATAAATTTGGCAGAGTAAGTGTATATTAAATAAAATTTAAATAATAAATTTTTTAATTACTTAGAATGAGTGTAAATAGTAATCTAATATTATTCTTGAATTTTAACTCTTTTATTTATAATTTAAAAAAAAAGACCTCCTGCCAGAGTTGGCAAGTTTTATCCCGCCGAGTATAATACACGGTTTTATACATGTATAAAACTATCGCGGATAAAACTAGGCCGATGTATAAAAGGTATAAAACTGTAAAAAAAACCAACCCCCTTTCCCTGAAAAAACAGCTTAAAAGCTTTTCATATTTTATAATGTTCTAAAGCATTGACGATGTTGTTTGCTTTTTATTTAGTGAGTAATGTAATCAAAATGTTAATAATTGAAAATTGAAATTTTATTTGAACTTCCTTTCTCGTCGGGTTTGCGCATGCGCAGCCAAGTTTTATACATTTTATACGTTTAATACATTTTATACGTTTTATACAAGTTTTATCCGCAATTTTTGTATAAAACTGCAAAATCGTGTATGAAACCCAACTCTGCCTCCTGCCTACCTGGAAAAACCCAAAAAGGAAGCATTTGTAAACAAAAGAATTTACAGTTAGAGTGGACACAGGCAGCTTTGGTCAGGTTAGTCTACTCTAAACTTTAGGCCTGACAGGATCGTGAATTTTTTTTTAGAATTTAAATTTGTGTTTTAAAAATTCGAGGGGTGCAAACTAATTTTTTAAGTATTTCTTTTGCCCCCCCCCCCCCCTGAAAGACGCTATTCATCATTTATGTAAGTATATTTATTACATATAAAATAAATAAGAAATAAGCTTAAATGATTAAATATTTTTTTTTAGATTTTTAGGTCCAGTGCTAAGTGCTTGGTTTCATAAAGAATATAACATCGTGATTTATTAACTGCATGTTTTAAAAATAAATATATATTGATAAATTATGTGATTTCTCATTTTTTGTAAAAAGTGGACTTACACCACTTTCAAAATAAATGGTCCATATATATGTATTTTATATCTTTTGTTTGTGTTGGAAAAATATTTTAAATAAAAATTTTATTTTTTTGCAAATACTTTTTTTTTTAACTCAAAATACCATACCTTGCCCTTAGCTAGTTTTGTTAGCTAATTCCAAGCTTATTTTAAGCTAACAAAACAACCTTGCCCTTAGCTAGTTTTGTTAGCTAATTTTAAGCTTATTTTAAGCTAATTTCAAGCTTATTTTAAGCTAACAAAACAACCTTGCCCTTAGCTAGTTTTGTTAGCTAATTTTAAGCTTATTTTAAGCTAATTTCAAGCTTATTTTAAGCTAACAAAACAACCTTGCCCTTAGCTAGTTTTGTTAGCTAATTTTAAGCTTATTTTAAGCTAATTTCAAGCTTATTTTAAGCTAACAAAACAACCTTATTTTTAGCTAGTTTTTTTAGCTAATTTTAAGCTAATTCGGTAAGCTTGCTGCTAGCTTAGAAAAGCGTTACAAAATAAGCTTAAACTAAGCTTATTTTGTTAGCTAATTTTAAGCTTAAACTTAGAAAATTAGCTTAATATTAGCTAGTTTTAAGGTTGAATTTCTACC
>JAKCPI010005492.1:0-23828 GCA_023213315.1 Euborellia annulipes
TGTCAATGGCCGACAGCCTAAAAAAAGAATATTAAAGTTTTTTACAAAAAAAAAAAAAAAAAAAAAAAAATAATAATAATAATTTGTATAAACAATATATAATATTTTGATACAATTCATCTTTTTGTTTATAACATTATATTATATTTACCTTTTATATATGAAACAGATCTTCTAAATCCCTCTCGATTAGCATGTGATAATAGTCTTCAATGAAGTCCTGCAAGTCAAGCACAAAATTTATTATAAATAATATATTAAAAGAAAATCAAAATATATTTTTAGACGTACCTTGGTTTTTTTGCCACAATATCTACGAAATTTAAAATAAAAAACAGGACACAGAGAAAATTTTGTTAGACGTGCCATGAATAAAAAAGTATAAATATTTTTTCAAAATTAAAAAGTATATGATATGATAGAAGATATCAACACGGATTTCACAAAAAATATTCAAAGAATATATCTGGAAGAGAAAATTCGCCTATTCTAACTCAAGCTAGTCATGCCGTCTACTAAGACAGAATGACGAGCTTGAGTTAGAATAAGCAATGGGTACGTAGGCAGGTAGAGAGGGAGTTGCCTTTTTCTCAGGTAAAATAAGAATTTAAAGGTTTTTACTGTCAAATTTAAAGGAAACCTTGTCAATTTTACAGGATTTCTTATTGAATTAGAACTCGATGGAATTTCCTGTAAAAATAAAAGGAAATTTTTTCATTTTTACGGTATGATTTTGTCAAATAGAACTTGAGGCGATTTCTTGTAAAAATAAAAGGAAAATTTGTTAATTTTATGGGAAGGTTTGTCGAAAATTTTTAAAAGGATTTCACTTTAATTTTACAAGGTCGGTTTTTTTTCAGTGTATCTGTTCTATGAAGTACAAGGGTAAAGTGGTCTTTAGAAGATTCCAATGGTAAAATGAGAATATACATTTGAAAGAGAATCTAAAAAATAATTGATTTTTGAATTTTAATCAAAATCGTTGGAGCAAATTTTGAGAAAATCGAAAAAAAAAAAAAAAAAAGAAAAAATGCTCCAGTAAAGTAAGTACCACTGTGACGAAAAATTAAGGTGTATTTGTTTACAAAATGTAAACTCTTTCAAATCAATTTCATCCCCGTCCGATAAAAGGCACTTTTTCCAACGCTTTTTCAAGTTCTCGAAACAGTCGGAAAAGTCTTTAGCCTTCAAGACCTTCTTCGATTCGGTATTTATCTCCTCAATCGTGTCAAAACGGCGCCCCGCATTGGCCGTGTGAGTTTGCTGAATAGCCAGAAGTGGCACGGAGCCAAATCAGGCGAATACGGTGGTCGCGGAAGGATATGATTCGAGTTTTTGGCAAAAAGAATCAATGCAGTATTTTAGCACCAATCGAGACTTGACGCGTTTGAGACACAAAACATTCTTCAAAATGGTATGGGGTGAGCCAAATGATAATCCAACACTATCAGCGAGATCTCTAATTGTCAATCGACGATTTTCAAGCATCAAATCTTTGAGTTTTTGGACGTGGCCCTAGTCGGTAGAAGTTGATGGTCGTGCTGTTGGTCTTCAACGCGTTCTCGGAACTCGTTGTACCACTTATAAACGTTTTTTTGTGACATAGTTTGATCACCAAAAGCCTTCCGCAACAAGAATATTCGTTCCGCAAACAAAATTTGATGCAAGTTCTTTGCTCAACAAAATTACCCATTGTAAAAATCGAAATATTCACTTTTGGTTGTTTACAAAAACACGTGTAACACGGAGATAATTGATAAACAGACGCTTGGTAAATGTTATAGACAATCCTACCTACCTAGGAAAAAAAAAAAAAAATTACCTGCCTTCCTAATGCCCGGGAGTTTTAAATAACAATTTCACCTTACTTTTTTGATCTTAGTGGTACTAGTAGCTACTCTTTGGTCGATTTTGTTCCAAAGCTTCGTGTCACATGCCTAACTTAATTACACTGTAAAAAAAATTTTGTAATTTTACAATTGTTTAGGAAGCATATTTCCTACACAAAAACATACTAAATTTAGTAATCTTTGCAAAAACCATTTACAAACGTATTGTAATTTTCGAAAGTCGTTTGAAAATTAGAATGAAAATGTATTGTAATTTTAGAATGACATTTGAAAATTAGAGTGTAAATTTGTGATAATTTTAGAATTCCTAAACTGCTTTCGAGAAAAAATACAATTTTTAACGAAAAATACTATACAATGTTTGTAAAATTACAATTTATACTCTATTTTTCGAAGAAAATTGATATTTTAAAATGTTTGTTGTAAATATTTGAACGCATACATTTGTAAATTTAGTAGATAAATGCATAGTAGATATCATTTACAAGGGAAATTTGTAAATTTAGTATTCAAAAATACACTAAAATTAAGATTTTTTTTACAGTGTATAAAATATAAAATTTCAACCCCCTAGTTCTTCTTGTTCTTGAGATATTTTGTTCACAGACACACAGACAGACCATGTTGCGAAAACCACTTTTTTGGATTCAAAACGTGTATATCCATCAAAATCACGACATGGAATTTTTTGAGATGAATCCAATACTTTCTTTCTATATATATTAACATATATAGAGGTAAGAGAAAAAAATTCAAAAAAGTAAGTTAAAAAACCTTTTTTTATAGGTTAAAGTCATCTTCATAATTTTATAAAATTTTCGTTATTATTTTTAGAGATGTTTAGTTCCAATTGGTCTTATTTAGGCTAATAAAGAGACTCACTCCGAGATTTTAAGCGGGTGCTAAAGCTGTTCGATTATTATTGCTAAGAGATGGCGTTAAGCGATTGTGCATATCTAAACAACAACAAAGTGCTTGCTTATAATGAAAATACGCTATAAATAGACACTTTAATAGGTTATAATTACACATTCTCTTCTTAAAATTCGAATGCATTTGAATGATAGTGTTGTTTTTGTTATTAAAGATAATAGAATGGAATTGAATTGAATATCATCATGTTGGTTTTGCGCTAAATCTCTCTCCGTTGTTTTTGTTAATAGAAATTCTAATTTTAAAATACACTGTAATAGAAATGCACTTTTCATTGTTTTTGTTTATATCCCAATCGTGGAGAGTTCATTTAGAATTGATCGATATTCCGCTTTCAATTCTCCTCTTACTTTCTTTTACCTCTAATAAGTAGAAAGTATTGGATTCATGTCAAAAATTTTATGTCGAGATTTTGATGGATATACACGTTTTGAGGCCCCCTGAATCCAAAAAAGTGGTTTTCGCGACATGGTCGGTCTGTGAACAAAATATCTCAAGAACGAAAAGAGCTAGAAGGTTGAAACTTTATATTTAAGTTAAACACCCCCATGGGACGTGACACGAACTTTTTGAACAAAATCGACCAAAGAGTACTAGTACTTTACTGATGCACTTTTTCAGTTTTTTTCGATTTACTCTAAATTCGCTCCAAAGATTTTGTTTAAAATTCATAATCAATTATTTTTTAGTTGCTCTTTAAAATGTATATTCTCATTTTGTCATTGAAATCTTCTGAAGACCACTTTACTCTTGTTCTTCATAGGAAAGATAGGAGAAATGGTTGCCATGGTTAACAAAAAATAAATATTAGGAACCGACCGAATATTCGGTTACGGTTTCGGCCAGTTTCGGCCAAAAATCATGGTTTCGGCCGTAGTTTCGGTTTCGGCCAAAAAGTGGCCGAACCTTTCGGCCGGCCGAAACCAGAGTCTGAAAAAATGGGATGAGACTCGCATGCAAAAAAAAAAAAAGGTCAAATAATTTGCTCTTGAGGGCGAAAAAATTTTAGTCTCCCTAAAAAAAAAAGGTAAAATGAAAAAAATGAAAAAAAATTTTTATAGGAAATACAAGTTTCGGTTTCGGTTACGGTTTCGGCTGAAAATCTTGTTTCGGTCGGACCCTAATAAATATTTTCCCATACTTATAAATTTTACACCTTGAAATTCAATTGCCCTCGGGCTTGGTGTATTTGATAGCGTTTCCACCTATTGTATCCAACCTCGCGGGTTCGGACCCCAGGCAGACCGATGATAGAAATATCTGAACTCCCAATAGATACAGTATATTAATCAATAACGAGTATCGAATAAAGTATTAAATGGCCTAAGTTGGCGTATAGACTGGGTGTATGTGTGTGTGAATGTGAGAGTGAGTGAGAAAAAAGCGTGAGTGTTTAAAAAAAAAAAAAAAAAAAAAAAAAAAAACCTGCGCCGTTATAACCCTGAGTTAAACACAACTCGAGTTCAAATCCTTCTCATGGCAAAAAATTATCCAATTCTATTTAAGATGTCTCGTCCTGAAGAAGGACACGGGAACCTCAACATATTATTTCAGTTAGGACCATTGTCAACAAATTGGTTATTTTAGTTGCTATTATTTATCACATTTTGTTGTAAAGCCATCGCTACGGAAACACTGTTCAAGAGATTTCAAACTTTTCAAATTGTGGGATTTTTAAAATAAAATTTTGTATTTATTTTGAATGTTTTGAAAAATCTGTGGGAGGGAGGGAGGGATAAACTTTTACACTAAGCCAAGCTAAAAAAGCTAAAACTCCTAAAATTAAAAAAAAACTTTATGGCTGAAGAGGTTGGATAGACATTTTTTTTTTTTTTATTAAACATTCAACATCAATGTTGGAATATTTCGTCAAAAACTAACTTTATCTGAATTGAGTACAAATTAAAAATTAAAACAAAAAAAAAAGAAATGAGTTTCTAGAATTCCAATTAAAAGTTAGAAATTGAAATGATTGAAAAATTTACGCCTCTAAAATAATTTTTTTTTTTTAACATTTAAATCGGAGGAAGAGCCTCTCAAAAAAAAAAAAAAAAAAACTCAAGATATTGTTGCTGGGCTCATCAGATAAACAGATTAACTTCTCTTTTTTGTTTCCACTCTTAGAGACTCTCGACAATAACCTCCTGATAACAGAGTTAAAAAAGAAAAGAAGAAAATCATTTCCTCTTGTAAAAAATCTGGTGTGACTGGGGCACAGCACACAACTTTCGATTAATTGGAAAATGGGATTGATAATGGGAAATCAAAAGACGAATGTTAAAAACTGAGAACAATATTTATTTAGTATTTGAATAATTTTAAATTATATTTTAAAAATTATATTTTATCAATTTAAAAATTGAATAATTAAATCTCACAATTATTTTTTTTTATAATTCATCATATATATTAAATTTCAACTTTTCTATTTTTGTCGTCATGGCTTGTGACGTCATGACTTGTAGCATTACGGCCTTTGACGTCACGGCTTGTAACGCGACATGCTGATAGAAAAGCGAAAGAATTTGAGAGTATCAAATAAAAGTTTTACTTTAAAAAAAAATACCCGAAAACATGACACAAGTTAAAAATAATATTTTTATTTGATTTCAATATCAAAACTATTATTAGATTTGAATGAATAAATTTCCCCCTTCCACTACCGATCTGTGTTATCATTGAAAGAGTGCCCTGGTTGAGATAACACATCTGAATTCACACCCCCCCTCCTCCGTCCCATTGTGTTAAATACTAAAATCTATTCATTCATATTTCCATGATTTTAATCAAAATAAACCGAATGAATTGCTTTATAAATATAATATAAAGCTATATGTTAAAATAAATTGAATTTTCTTCTCCCTTTATGGGGATTATAGAGAGAGAAAAACTCAATAGTAACGTTATAAACTCTCTCTCTCTCTATCTCTACTATAGAATTTGATAGCAAATAGGCAGAGCATTTTGTTATTAAAATAAATTTTGTATAATTTAAAAATTCACTGTGCGTCTCGAAAAACCGTTAGAGCACGAATCACTACCGAGTTACTCGAGGCGGAAAGAGATGGCGTTAGTTTTTCCCATAGGAATACAAGGGATTTATTCCATTTCATTTGAAAGATTTCAGCTAATTAATTAAGGGTAAAAAATTAATTATTTTTTAACACAATGATTACTAATTTAATTATCTATAAGATATAGAGCGGATTTTTTAAAAATATTTTTTATATAATGCGATTAATCTAAAAAAAAATTTTATTTTTTCGAAAATCAAAAAAAAGGGCTTCTAGAAGTTGTAGATATTTTAAATAGCATTGATTAAAAAAAAAATTGAGGTCGATAGCTTCAAAATTGTGGCCGCTGGAAAGTCCCAAAATTAGCACCCCCGAGACGCGGACCTTAAAAATTATTTTGTCTAATATATTATATGACTTTCCGAAGGGGAAAAATTTTGATACACATTTTTTCAAAAGAGTATCGAAGAGGATTGTTAAATTTATTTTTGTCGCTAAACTGTCTTCTAAACTAACGCACGATTCGGGCAAAGAATTTGTCTCAAATTTTGCATTGCAAATGGAATTTCGTGTGCAAATTTGTCGAAAAAGGAAAGAAAACTGTGGAAAAGAAAATTCACCACAATAAGGCACTAATATTGTGAATTTCTGGTCAAAGTTGGGGTTCAGGAGCCAGGGGGAGAAAGGCTGGAACTTTAGGGGGGGAAAAAAAAAAAAAAAAAAGAAAAAAGAAAAAAGAGGGGAAAAAGAAAAAAGGGGGAGAGCGGGGGGGGGGGGGGGGGAAAAAGGGGGGGGGGGGGGGAAGAGGAAAAAAGGAAAAAAAAAAAAAAAAAAAGAAAAAAAAAAGAAAAAAAAAGAGGGGGGGGGGAAAAAGGGGGGCCGCGACGTCTAAACGTACTTTTAAAAATACTTTCTCTCTATATATATTTCATATATAGGGTAAGAGAAAGTACAAACTAGACTATTATAAGGAATTTTTCAATGCGGTTTTTTTAAATGAAATAAATTCATAAGAGATTATTGGGACATCGAGCTATAATTGTTTTAATGACTTATTAAAAAATTATCGTAATTAATTTTTTTGTTATCAAGCAAATACAAAAAAACAATCTGCCCCAATAATCTTTAATTTTTTTTTAATTTAAAAATGAATTTATTGTTATTATTAATCACATATTAATTAAGAAATTTTTAAAATAAGCTTAGATGATTTATTTAAAAACCAACTGTCAAATTAGTTCAGCATTCTTGCAATAGATGGCAGGCTAGTCTAACAGACGATATAGTATTAGCCTATATCTGGCCTATATTTATATATTTTTTTGAATTAATGGATTGAACGAGTTTTTATATTAATATATATATATAAAAGAATCTACTTTTTGAGGAAGTTTACTCGTTTTTTCACTTCAGGTGGATGAGGTGAGTTATAATTAAAAACAAAATGTTTTTTTGTATGTTGGGATTTATTGCGACTGTTTTTTCTGCAGATTATCACAGTTTCGGGGTCAAATTCCCCATCTTCAGGCTGAAACAACATACATATCATCACAATTTTGCTCACAAATGATGATCATGAAAAATGGACCTGGGTTATTGTAGGTAGGTGGTTGATATTTGTATATATGTTAAATAATAATAAATAAAAAAACATTACTTAGGTTTGTGTGTATGTATAATTTATTATAAAAAAATAAAAATAAAACTAAAATGAAAAAATTGTTTAGCTAAAAAATGTAAAAAAGAAATAACAAAAAAAGAAAAATATCTTTATTTCACTTGCTTTTGTACAAATCATAACGCTATAACTCAATTATAAAGAATTTGACATCATTTGTGAGCAAAATTGTGATGATATGTATGTTGTTTCAGCCTGAAGATGGGGAATTTGACCCCGAAACTGTGATAATCTGCAGAAAAAACAGTCGCAATAAATCCCAACATACAAAAAAACATTTTGTTTTTAATTATAACTCACCTCATCCACCTGAAGTGAAAAAACGAGTAAACTTCCTCAAAAAGTAGATTCTTTTTATATATATATATTTATATATTTTTATGCTTTTATAAAAGATACATAATATATAATAACATTTTTAAAGTATTTATTGTTAAAAGATCAATGAAAATCAACCAAATGCATTAAATATTATTTGCTACCATTCTGACATCTCTTGGCAAATTTTTGAATTAGTTGATTTTTTGGGCATACTTTTTATGACACACAACGCCCTCTTATCGGGAAAAACATGCATAACCATTTCGCTCCCGAGCCCAACACTTCTACATAATTATATTCTTCACAATTTATTCATTTCGTTTCGAAAAAATCTCGAGCGAAAAAAATTCAGAATGAAAAAAGAAAAGAAAAGCCTGGGGTAATCAACAGCAACCAACTACTTTGATGATAAATATTTCACAGCAGTCAAGCAAAATAAAATTTATCAAATTTTTTTTTTTTTTTTTTTGATGAAAATAAATTTTATTTCTCTCTAAGGTGATGATGACATGACTTTTAAAGTTGATGAAAATAAACAACCAACTGGACAACAAAAAAAAAAATGAAGAAATATAGAAGAAAAAATAAATAAATTTTTGTTCTCAACATTCTCTCTTTTTAAAAATTCATTTTAATTTACGTCAACTTTTTAATTTTAAATATAATTATCTTCTTTGTAGAGGCATTTCTATTTTAATTACGTACTCATCATTTCTTAAAATAACCCCTGAGTAGCAAGGAGATTCCCTGACACTTTCAATTAAAAAAAAAAAAAAATTAACGCAGAGAGAGAAAGATAAAATTAGCCAACTATTTTTTTTTTTTATTTCGGCAACCAACCCTCTAGCCCTTCTATTTAATACGAAATTCAATTAATATTAAGAGGGCCTTGATCGTTAATATCGGATTTATTTCATTCAATATTAGGATATTTAATGAGATGAGAGGGCGTTCGTTGCTTTCAAAAGAAAGAGAGATCCTCTCCTCTCGTTAGCTGATTGGAGAGGTTTTTTTTTTCCATTCATACATCCAGTGAACCAATTATCTCCAATTTTTCTTTTAAAGCCCTTCAATACCACCCTCCAGCTGGCACGGGCTCGCCTGCGGCGGACCCTCGCCTTTTCTTAATCAAGTGACGCAAACTCATTTCAGGAAATTAATAATAAAAATACATATTGACTTATTAAAAAAAGAGTGGAAAAAATAAAAAGTCAAGCAGCTATGTTTATTTCTTTATTAAAGAAACCACAGTCGACGTTTCGGTCGACTATGCTACCATCTTCATGGCTAGAGTTCATTCAATAGGAAAACTTCTTACGCACATAGAATATACCAGTATAAATACAAAGAATACATAAATGTTTCCTCAGGATTCGTAGGGACTTTGCAGCCAGGAGATAGGATAAAAAAATATTTTATTTTATTTCTATTTGCCGACGTCTCGGTCGCCAATCACGACCTTCATCATGGCAAATATTGTCAATCGTATCAAAGATCGTGTATAATTGACACCTTCATCACAGTGGCGTAGCGAGGGGGGAGCAAGGGGGGGTCATCATGCCCCGGGCGCTACTCACAAAGGGGCGCCAAATGGTCCGCAAAACAAAAAAAATTGCTGGATAATTTTTTTTATTTTTATTATAATTGATTGATTTCTGGATGATCATATTCATTTCAAAATCTAGTCTTGTTTTCTCAACTACATTTTTTGTCTCAAATTTAAAGCCTGGCTTGAGCCTCTGACTTTATTTATTTTACGTTATGTAAGCGAGGTGAATAGCTGAATCAATATGTAGAAGGATGAGTAAAAAGGCCAAGCAGCTATTATTATTTCTTTATTGGTAATAAACCCACAGCGACGTTTCGGTCGACTATGCGACCGAATATATATAAGCCGCATAAATGAATTGGAAAGTTTATATTCAATCTGACTGGCGCTGAATGTAATTGTGATAGATCGTATTGAATAAAAAATTTTACATAAATGTCTATCAAAGAACTCAAGAGGGTTACTATTGACTGAAACCCCTAGGTGAGTTATATTATACTCTATTTTAATGTCTTGATTTAAAAAATAATTTTTTTGTATAACCTATTGATGTTGTGTCTTTGTATACTCCATTATAGCCATGAAGATGGTCGCATAGTCGACCAAAACGTCGCTGTGGGTTTATTACCAATAAAGAATCTATATTTTACGTTATTTATTTATTAATTTGCGAGTATATTTTATATATAATATTATATGGTTTTCGAAAGGGAGGGGAGAGGGGCGCCAAAAAGGTATTGTGCCCCGGGCGCGAGTTAAGCTCACTACGCCACTGCTTCATCATGGCAAATATTGTCAATTATACACGATCTTTGACACGATTGACAATATTTGCAATGATGAAGGTCGTGATTGACGACCGAAACGTCGGCAAATAGAAAATTAAATAAAATATTTTTGGCTGCAAAGTCCCTGCGAGTCCTGAGGAAATCTCCACAGCCATAAAAACAAATGTTTCCTCATACATTTCTTATGGGAGAAATCATAACTTCGGCAATTATAATTTTTTTTATAATTATTTTTTTGAGCTATTATAATAGCTCAAAAAGTTATAAGAATTCTTTGGTCGAAAATAATATTTCTGTAATAGAAGGTCTTCTTTAAGCATTTGGTTTTGAAATTCCAACGGGAAGTTGTCCAAATAGAGCGTGACAGACAGACAGTTGGACATTAGCGAATTAAAATATATATAGATTTCAAATCAGTAATAAAAAAAAAAAGGCAAGCGGGGAAAAATATAAGAACATTTAATTTTCTCCTTAAACAAATTAAATTTCCATTAAAGCATAGATTTGAGGGGGTGGTCCGAAGCCTGTTTGTAAGTGATGTCAGTAACGCATGCTGTCTCACTGCTGTCACCGGCAACGATTACGACGAGCAATCTGGCCGGGGTAATTACCGGCATCCTGGCTATGCGATAGGGATCGTGCAGATTAGGACGAATTTCTTTAGCGAATATTATGTATAGGCTATTATATACGGGCTCTGGGATCGAAATATACGTAAATAAAAAAAAAAATGTCTAATAATCTTTTTTCTTTTCTTCATTTTGTTATTTGGACCCTGTTATGCATTAGTGTGTCAAGCGCCAAAAAAAAATTAAAAATTGAGTTAAGCACGGAATATTGTTTCAAATGCTATAATTAATAGTATTTTTTATGAAATATGTCCTAAAAAAAATTTATATTTAATGTTACTTGCACAATTGACAAAAAAAATTATATATAATCCAATGAAAACAAAAAACTTTAATGTTAATTTTCTCAAAATTCGGTAGATGGCCCTTGACACACTAATGCGTAACAGGGTCCATTTAAGACTTTAACATGAGAGAAAATTTCTCTTTGGGCTGGTTGCTTCACTTCTGGGTCAACTAGCAAACTTATCCGCGAGATAGTAAATCATCGATCTAGTATACAAGAACACGCTTAACATCCAAGTTAAAAAAAAATGAGTTTTCTAACATATAATTACCTATCTGTGGTATAAGGAAAGTGAAGTGTGAAGTTAGCAACTTAATAAAGGTATAATTATTAAAAATTAAAATAATTAATTAAAGCTTTATTAACAAAAATTTAAAAATTTCCAAAAGAATAAATAAACAAGGCTAGTGTTCCTAATTTCACCCCTTATACCGAACCGGGCCTTCGCTAGTTAACTACGACCTGGGCTCTTATTTAATCATATGATTAGCTTAAAGGGTCCTACACACGGGCCGACCTGACTCCCCTACCTGACAAGTTGGACCCGACCAGTCAGATAGGGGGTTCCCCTCCACACGCAGCAACCGATCAGGCCAAACAACAACAACATATTTTGATCAATCCCTAGAGGGTGTACAGAAAAATGTTAAATGGCTTCTTATCTAAATGTCAAAAAATAAGAGTAGCTATGATTCCCATAGCATCCACGTCTTATACATTTTTAATAATTCATTAAAACACCACAGGGGACTGGGACTCTCTCCAATAATCAATTAACTCCACAATTACTACTGATTGTTCAGCTTCCGTAACAGAGGTCATAGCGTGAAATTAATGACTGACGAAAGTAGACTGAGAGTCAGGTCAACCGCGCTACACACGTCCTGATTTGTCAGGGAAGGGAGTGGGGATTGGAGGTTGGATGGTTCGCCTCACCCGACTGCCAACTTGTCAGGCCTACACACGGCCCAACCGTAATGGCCTGACTAGTTTGCCCTGTCTGACAAATCAGGTCGTGTGCAGGGTCCTTAACTGGATGTGAAAAGACTCGAAAGTCCTATTCAAGTAGCTTATCAAAAGGATAGCTGGAAATTGAAGCAACCGGTCCTTACCCCAACAGCACAAAATATTGCAGCAATGTTGCAGAAACATTGCGAATCTTGGCAACATTGCAGCGGCAATATTCCAAACTAGCAATATTGCTGTTTAAGCTGCAATATTGCATCAATGTTGCCGCAATATTGTCAACATTGAGCAAGATTGCAATATTCGTGGTGGGTAGTGTCTTTACTTCCTTTGATATTTAAGTAGAAGAAATTCAATGTCTGAGTGGTATTTATTAGGATTAGGTAGGCAGCCAGTAAGGGATAAAAAAAACTTTATTTAATTACCATCGACGTTTCGGAATAACATAGATCCCATCTTCAGGACGATAAACTGTTAATGTTGCTTAGATAGATGCAATTTCGGTTCATACAAAATTAAATGATTAAACTCGCATATACCATTAGATGTACAGTGAGGGTCAATATTAAGTCCCACCCATGCGTTTTATACTTGTGATTATTTCATTGTTTTTATAAAAGAAAATGAAAATCCTTAATGGAAATTTTTTAGGTTTGAACCATGAGAGTTTTCATTAAAAAATATACAATATTTTTTTAAAAACAATTAAATAATCACAAGTAGAAGACGCATGGGTGGAATTTAATATTGTCCTTCACTGTACCTATATGAGAATTGCCTTAGGTGCATGGGGTGTATTTTTATTTTGTGGCAAATGGGCCCGAAACGACAGCACTGGCCAAGATTGAAAGAATGAAAACGTCGACGATAATTAAATTAAGTTTTTTTTGTTTTTATCACTTGCCTACATCTACCTATCCTAATAAATTCCTTTGATATTGCAAATTTTCCAAAATAAAGTTCACTCTTTAAAAAGCTGATTAACTTGTAAATAAAATGTAAGAGATGGGTTTGAATAATAAAATTAACGTTGTTTGTTGTTGTTGTTTGTTTGTTCCAGATTGCGATGCCTGTGGGCGGCCGTGTCGCCGGGAAGATCAGCATCTATACCACCCAGAACAATGGTAGACGGACGGACTTTTCAAGTCCCTTCATTTGATCCCTAGGGAATCCCTCTACGGTCTCTCCTCTCGTTACCGCCGCCGCCGCCGCTAACGCCACTTTATACCAAGTCGAAAGAGAGTCCTCCCCCTTGCCCCCTTCCACGAACACTTAGCTAGCTTTTTGTTGTAAGCGTGCGCCTCCACTCCCTCTTCTTTTACTTTATTTCTTCTCATCTTCATTCAAACTTCTCTTTCCGAATCCTTTTCTCTCTCTCTTTTTTTTCCTTATCCAATTTCCTTGCTTTCTATTCTCTTTTAGAATAATTAGTCAAATCAAATAAACTGTTTTTCACTCTCTTCCTGTCAAAACAAATGAATTCCTCACTAGAATAACAAATTTCAAAGAGTAGCTTCAGGGCCCTCATCGAAAAGTACTAATTATATATATACTTAAAAAAAAAACATATAACCAAGTATTTATTAATTTAAATAATGCGAAAATAAATTAAGAAATACTTGGTTATATGTTTTTCATAATAACTTTTGATGGTCCAAGACATGACCTTATAATTCTTAAATATTTATTAATTCATATATCCGAAAAAATAAGGGTGTGCCGCCGGGAGTCGAACCACGGATCCTCCGATTGGTACTCAGAGTGCCCTAACCACTAGACCACAGCACGACATTCGGATATATGAAGTTCACTTATGAACTCACTTGGAAAGCAAATTTAGTCATCAGGAGAAATGGACCCATGAACGGTGCCACAAATTTATCCCTCGACCAGGTGCAATCCAGATGGAATAATTGAGGAGACCTCAATTTTAATTAATTAATAAATAAGAATTTGTGGCACCGTTCATGGGTCCATTTCTCCTGATGACTAAATTTGCTTTCCAAGTGAGTTCATAAGTGAACTTCATATATCCGAATGTCGTGCTGTGGTCTAGTGGTTAGGGCACTCTGAGTACCAATCGGAGGATCCGTGGTTCGACTCCCGGCGGCACACCCTTATTTTTTCGGATATATGAATTAATAAATATTTAATTGTATAAATTTCGCGGCTCATATACGCGATGTATATAATATCTTAAATATTATATATAATTTCTTTATAACGATGCTAGTCATCCACTGGATGAGAAATAAACAAAGATACAAGGTTGGAAACATCAAATTTATTCAGGACATTTAATTAAAGAGGAGACTTTATTTAGGGGTGCACAATATTTAATGTAAAATTAATTTAATTACATGGATCTTATAATTAAATGAGGTGGCAGTAACAGCTGCTTCGCTACCTGTTACTGCTCGGGGGTACGTCGGAGTAAATCTACTTCACCTTGCGTGACAACAATAGCAATGCCAATGATCCCTATCATGAAACTCAATCAAACTCATTGAAATTAAAAAAAATAATTCATCAATAAAAAAAAAATAATTCATTAACAGAAAAATAAATTTAGTCAGAATGCGGAAAAGACAAGGGAAAACAAGGGGGAAGGGCGTTGCCACTTACTGAGAGTTGAGGTACAGGACTGGATGCGGATGCAGGACCGGAGACCAGTGGATGTTGTACAAGTAAGGATGACCAAACCAGGTTGAGAGGTCATGGATGTAGATATGCAGGAGTTGAGCGGCCAAGGTAGACCAACGTTGGAGTAGGAACAGGAGGTTGGTGTCCAAACATGACGTTGTCAAAATATTTTAAAGTGTGGAGACATCAGGAATATTTCAAAGTCCGAAGCGTTTAAAAAAAATTTATAAGTCCAGAGATCGTGGAAATTTTTCTAAGTCCAGAGATCGTGAAAAAATTTATAAGTCCCGAGATCGTGGAAATTTTTCTATGTCCCAGCTCGGTTGAAAATTTTCTAAGTGTTGAGCGGACATGACAGAATTTTTCTAAGTCCCGACTGGAACATACAAAAATACTTCTTCTTTCTTAAAAAAAAATTGGCGTGGATCCATTCTCGGTGAGGGGTCCCGAGGAACTAATTTTCAAGCGTTGGCGGGGCGCCTTATATAGGGGCGGCGGTGGTTTCCAAAAGTTCGTGCACAAGCACCGCCCACAGGTGAGGCATAGGTGAAATTTTACATAGGAGTTGTGCTAGTTGGAATCGGTTCTATCGGCTCTTGTGGCGGTCTCCGTGGAGCAATGGACATGGAACCAACGGCATCGGAAAGAGCTCAAAAAGTACTAGCAGTAGCACACGAGAACCAGGCGTTGGCAGCCCGGCTTCGTTTGGAAATTAACGAAAAACAGAGAAAATTTCGTTTCTTGAAAAGCGTCGGATTTTTGATTGCATGTTGCGACTGAATGCGTTGAGCTAGCGCACTGGTTGAGGGCTTGTTAGAATCGGCAGGGCAGTAGAAAGCGTTTAAGATTGGTTCCAGGCAAATAAAACAATTTTGAGAGGCAATTTTGAGCGTTGCCGTGAGCCCGACTTTGAGGCATCACATGTTGAGACAGGCGTGACAGTGGTTAATATTTGTAGGCTCTCTGGATGCAGGGGAGAGCCAAAGATTAAATATCCAAGCGGACAAGTACGGGCGGCAAGAGAGACGAGTAATATACGGCAACGTTTAGCGGCGGTATTCAGCCTATGAGTGCGACAAGGACAGAGAGAGACGCTCCATATCTCCGTGTATCTCGTCGAGAACTGGCTTAATTTTCATTCTACAGCGCAGACAGAGGTATCAAAATGTAGCGTATGACATACAGAATACGGTGATATGGCGCTTGCCGGGGTACGGCATCTGAGACGTGGTCCAGAAGTCAATTAAGAAACGGGATTGTTGAGAGGCGCCGGAATTTCGTGTGTAGCGGGTCTAATCTACATCGTAGAAAGTGGCAATCGAGCTTATTTGGTAGAAGAGATCGTGTCGGTTCAGATTATATTTTGTTTTATTACAGAAGTCCTCGTAGAAAAATTTTATTTCACTTTTAAAGGTTCCTCCATAGGTTGCATGTAAATGGCTCAGCTAATCAGCAAACCGGCAGGGTTCGGGATTTGCTGACTATAAATATGTTGACGGGGGTCTGGGAGGGTCATTCGGGGACGAGCTCTTACGGTAAGAGGAGCCACCAGCGACTCTAGTGGGGGGGCAGGTGAACGAGAGAGAGAGGGCCTATAAATATTCCGCGGGGCCTGAATTTGATCAGTTGGCTTTTAGGCTAGCTGCGAGACAGTTCGACTAATTAATAAAAATAAATAAAAATATTCAATTAAAAATATAATTGAGTCCTTATAACAGACATCCTTGGCAATGCTAGCTCATTAATAAAAAAATTTGTTTAATTAATAAATAATCATGAAATTAATTAGCGGACATTTTGCAGCCGACTAATTAGACAATAATTAAAAAAATATAAGGGGCAAGAATACGTAATAATAGAAGGGGACAAATGGATTTTTCCATTATATCTTATTTACTTATAATTCTTTATTTATATATTTTTTACTTTCTCTTACATATATGTTTATATATAGAGAGAGAGAAAGTATTGAATTCATGTCAAAAATTCGATGTCGAGATTTTGATGGATATACACGTTTTGAGGTCCCCTGAATCCAAAAAAGTGGTTTTCGCGACATGGTCTGTCTGGGTTCAATTTAAAGCATGAAGGAATTGAGCTATGAGGTTGAAATTTTATATTTAAGTTAGACACCCACCTAGGGCGTGAAAATAAGCTTTTAATAAAAATCGACCAAAAAGTTCTAGTACTTTAGGTTAGGTTAGGTTGAAGTGACCGTTCCCAGAGAACACTCTTTGACCAATTAGGCCCTTTGTGATACCACGGTGGTGATATTCCCCTTTCCTACCCTAAGAGGATACTTCAGCAGGATGTTTAAATTATTTGCGGCAAGCTGGATTCGAACCCGAGCCGTGTTGAGACTTCGGACTCCGTAATCCTCAGCTTAGCCATTGCCTCCTCTACTAGTACTTTACTAATGTACTTTTTTCGATTTTCTCAAAAATTTGCTCCAACGATTTTGTTTAAAATTCAAAAATCAATTATTTTTTAGATGCTCTTTAATATGTATATTCTCATTTTGCCATTGAAATCTTCTGAAGCACACTTTACTCTTGTACTTCATAGGAAAGATATGAGAAATGGTTGCCATGGTAACAAAATATAAATATATATATTTTTTTTTTTTAAACATTCACACTTTTTTCTCATTCACACTCACACTCACACACACATTCACACTGTCTTTTCGGCAGCTCAGGCCATATAAGACATTTACGATAACCGTTATTTATGAATTTATATATATTAGGGTCCAGGCATTTTTACTTTCTCTTACCTATGTATATATGTAATATATATATATAGAGAGAAAGTATTGGATTCATGTCAAAAATTCGATGTCGAGATTTTGATGGATCTTCACGTTTTGAGGTCCCCTGAATCCAAAAAAGTGGTTTTCGCGACATGGTCTGTCTGTGTGTGTGTGTGTGTGTGTGTGTGTGGGTGTGTGGGTGTGTGTGTGTGTGGGTGTGTCTGTGTTCAATTTTAAGCATGAAGGAATTGAGCTACGAGGTTGAAATTTTATATTTAAGTTAAACACCCCCCGGGACCGGAAAAATAAGCTTTTAATCAAAATCGGCCAAAGAGAACTAGTACTTTACTGATGTACTTTTTCAGTTTTTTTCGATTTTCTCAAAATTTGCTCCAACGATTTTTTTTAAAATTCAAAAATCAATTATTTTTTAGATGCTCTTTAAAATGTATATTCTCATTTTGCGATTGAAATCTTCTGAAGACCACTTTACTCCTGTATTTCATAGGGAAGATAGGAGAAATGGTTGCCATGGTAACAAAATATAAATATTTTCCGATACTTATAAATTTTACATCTGAATTCATATGTTCCGTACTGTCGGGAACTAAATATGTCGACACAAAAAATCTGGTGTGACAAGCACAGTACACAACTTTCGATTACCGAAGGTAAGAGAAAGTTGTGTGCTGCGCCAGTCACACCAGATTTTTATTTAAGCTATCTGGTATCCAGATGGCTTAAATAAATCATCGGACTGCCTGGGGTCCGAACCCGCGACGTTTGGTATATGAGGTTAGCACGCTAACCTCTACACCACGCCCCGTGGGCTATAAATATATTCCCATACTAATAAATTTTACATCTTGAATTCTAATATATCGGCGGAAATTAACACAAAAAATCTGGTGTGACAAGCACAGAACACAACTTTCGATTACCGAAGGTAAGAGAAAGTTGTGTGCTGTGCGCCAGTCACGCCAGATTTTTAAAATATTTTGACTTCTTTTCTAGAGGTCAAAGTTCGAAATAAAAAAAAAAAAATTCTTTGGATACCCCCTAAATGTATGGCCAGACTATAATATAGTACCTTATATTATAAGGTGTGTGTCTTCGTGCTCGAAAACCCCTCGGGTAAATAAACGGGGATCCGAGTAGCAATTTCAGATGATAATAATAGAAAGTTCTTTTATCTCTTGACAGATAAATTTATTGCTCAGTTCCTTGTATGAAATAAGAGAGATAGGATCTGATTGCAATTTAATATTCCTTCTTCTTTTTAAGAGACATTTGCATATTATTTCTTGTTTATTTGCCCCGACTGGGAAGTCATTACACACAAACACTTATCCCTTTTGGGCCTCTGAGAGTTGAAAGGAAAATCGTTTTCTCATCTGCGTTCTTACTTCTGCTTAATTCTATTTCCATTTTTTTTTTTTTTTTTTTTTTGGATTTGAATTTAAAATTAATCTTGGAAAGAAAAATTTTTTAAAACTTCTCTTATTTATTTACCTCAGAGAGAGGATTATATTGATTAAAACTTTTTATTTTGCTTCTCTCTCTTCTTTTTTAAACTTTAAAAAAATTAATCCAATCCTTTTACGATAATCTATCTATATAAGGTGATTAAACAGTTCAGATAATCGATTTACGGGATGGGAAAGCACTTTGCTCCATTTACAAATTCAATTCATTTTAAAATATGTCTAAATTATATTCAGAGATGGATAAATCGGACTAAAGTATTTTTCGATTAATAGATTCAGAAATGTACAAATTAGAATCGAAATATCTCATCAGGTGAATTAAATTAAATTGGTCGCACAGCACACAACTTTCTTTTACCTTCGGTAATTGAAAGTTGTGTTCTGTGCTTGTCACACCAGATTTTTTGTCTCGACATATATTTAGATTCAGTGGCGTAGTGAGCTTAACTCGCGCCCGGGGCACAATACCTTTTTAGCGCCCCCACCCCATTCGAAAACCATATAATATTATATGTAACATATACTCGCAAAATAATAAATAAATAAAATAAAATAAATAAAGTCATCGGCTCAAGCTAGGCTTTAAATTTGAGAAAAATTTATCCAGTAATTTTTTGTTTTTCGGACCATTTGGTGCCCCTTTTTGAGTAGTGCCCGGGGCATGATGACCCCCCCTTGCTCCCCCCTCGCTACGCCACTGTTTAGATTCCACCGATATATTAGAAATCAAGATGTAAAATGTATAAGTATTGGAAAATATTTATATTTTGTTACGATGGCAAACATTTCTCCTATCTTTCCTATCAAGTACAAGAGTAAAGTGGTCTTCAGAAGATTTCAATGGCAAAATGAGAATATACATTTTAAAGAGCATGTAAAAAATAATTGATTTTTGAATTTTAATCAGAAACGTTGGAGCGAATTTTGAGAAAATAAAAAAAAAAAAGTGAAAAAGTACATCAGTAAAGTACTAGTACTCTTTGGCCGTTTTTGATTAAAAGCTTATTTTCACGCTCCAGGCGGGTGCCTAACTTAAATATAAAATTTCAGCTCTTTTTGTCTTTGAGTTATTTTGTTCACAGACAAACAAACACACAAACCATGTCGCGAAAACCACTTTTTTTTACTTTCTCTTACCTATGTATATATGTAATATATATATAGAGAGAAAGTATTGGATTCATGTCAAAAATTCGATGTCGAGATTTTGATGGATCTTCACGTTTTTGAGGTCCCCTGAATCCAAAAAGTGGTTTCCCGCGACATGGTCTGTCTGTGTGTCTGTGTGTCTGTGTGTGCTGTGTGTGTGTGTGTTCAATTTTAAGCATGAAGGAATTGAGCTATGAGGTTGAAATTTTATATTTAAGTTAAACACTCCCCGGGACCGGGAAAATAAGCTTTTAATCAAAATCGGCCAAAGAGTACTAGTACTTTACTGATGTACTTTTTCAGTTTTTTTCGATTTTCTCAAAATTCGCTCTAACGATTTTGATTAAAATTCAAAAATCAATTATTTTTTAGATGCTCTTTCAAATGTATATTCTCGTTTTGCCCTCAAAATTGTTTGAAGACCACTTTACTCTTGTACTCCATAGGAAAGATAGGAGAAATGGTTGCCATGGTAACGGAATTTAAATATTTTCCCATACTTATAAATTTTACATCTGAATTCAAATATTCCCCTACTGCCGGGAACTAAATACATGTCGACACAAAAAATCTGGTGTGACAAGCACAGTACACACCAGATTTTTTGGACTCAGGACTGTATATCCATCAAAATCTCGACATCGAATTTTTGACATGAATCCAATACATTTGTCTCTATATAGAGGGGGTTTCGATTGAATACGATTCTTCAATATTTCCTATTTAATCCGTCATTTTAGCGATGAGAATTCGAAAATAACACTAGTCGACAAAAATGAACTTTTTTTTCTTTCACAAGAATGAAGATATGAAATTCTAGAAGTATTTTTCATGCTGAATTCAAATATCAATTCAGTTTTTTCCCCATCAGGCACAGTTTTAGAGATATAGAGCAAAATAGATTTTATTCGAAAATGGGCTCTAAAACGGCTTTTATTTAGAATGTTCAAATTATTTTTAACGCCGCACCCCGTAAAAATATGCAGATAGTTAGAATACATATAAATTTTAAGTTTCATCCCAATCGGAGGTCTTTTAGACGTGCCGCAAACGGCTTAAAGTTTAGAAAAAGCGAAATTTTCAAGATTTTTTTTGCTTTGGTCACCCCTAATACAATTTTAGATATCCCTGAATGAAAAAAACACATATTTACGATATTCTATAGTTCTTTGGCTTTCTAAAAATCATTCATTCGTAAAAATCTGTAAATTATTAACGAAATTACAAACAAAAACGTCAGCAAAGAAAAAAACACAAGTACACTCACAAATTGCATTGTGTTTAAAAGCGTTTTGCTCAAAATTCCGTTTTTAATATCTATAACTTTGAAAAGCTTTTAGTTTTTGAGTTATCATCGTGGTTTTGGTTTTAAAACGTTCAGGAAATTATCCTTTGCAATAAAATATCAATAACGTCCGACAAGAGGTCCCTTTTCACTTTCCGCATCACAATTTGATTAGGTTTATTAGTTTTTGATCATGTTCAAATACCGAGAAACAAAATTGTTTTTTTTTTTTGTATCAATAAAATTAATCAATTACATTTGTTTCTGAGAGCAGAGATTGAGGACTCACTTCTCATTCCAAGGGCCATTGGTTCGCTCCCTGTTCTTAACATTAATTAAAATTATTTTGGCTTCTACCAAATAAACATCGACGGAATAAAAAAAAAAAAAACTTTTTTATAAATTGGCAAGATCTTACAAATAAGGATTCGCCTTCAAAAGAAAACGAAAAAAAAAAAAAAAAAAAAATAAGCTCCACCCACGATAAGGCTTTTCAGCGAAGAAAATATTAAGAATCTCTAATACAAAGAGGGAGAATCAGAAAGAAAATAATAATAATAAAAAAAAAAACGTTTATAGAATTTCGATAATCAATTTTTATTTTTTAAATAAATTGCTTTCTTCATACATTGATTGATTATAAAGATTAAGAAGAATAACGAAAACTAAAACGTTTAATGTTTTGAGCAAATCTTTCTTTTCGTATCCAATTCAATTAAAGAAAAAAGAATATTCACAAAAGAGCGAGGATAAGATGATTGTCAAAAAAAAAAACTCTTATCCAGAGCGAGTGCCTACGTAGAAACGATCGTGACGTTAAATTTATCCCCTTTAATCGAACTGATTGCTTTTTCTAATTAAAATTTCATTTCATTTTAATGCAAAATACAAATGATTGTTTAATTTGTTTTTGATTTTTTTTTTTTTTTGGGTTATCTTCAACAACGAATGCAATTAGAAATAGAAATAATAAAAAAACGTTATTTGATTTTAAATATTCAATAAATAAGAGAAAAATATAAATTGGAGATCAACTAACTAATATAGTAACTGCGAAGCCCCTCCCTCCCTGGACCCTCCCTTTGAAATCGGCCTGTAATTAATTTTAATTCATTTAAAGAGAATTTAGAAATTTTAAAGAGAGGGATAAATAAGGAGCTGCAATTTTTTGAAAAAATAATTTATATATTAAAATTAAATATACAGATAAAACACTAGGTTATTTGTTTCAAAGGTTTTATTACAATAATTAAAAAATTAACACTTGATACGTATTTCGACAATTCCTTGTCATCATCAGAAGGGACAAGGAATTGTCGAATACGTAGCAAGTGTTAATTTTTTAATTATTGTAATAAAACCTTTGAAACAAATAACCTAGTGTTTAATTTGTAGATTTAATTTTAATTTTTAATTTTACAAAATGTTTCAACGAGAACCAACGGTCGAAAGTTTAAATCTTAATAATTTAGTGCAGAGAGCGGAAAAAAAAGTCTTGACTTTTGTTAATTTTGAGACTTTTCCTGATTTTCTTAGATATATGCACTGATCTCACAAAAAGAAACTTTTTTTTTGAGATTTTCAAAAACGACGTTTGCGACTTTTTTGCATCTCAGAGACTTTATTTTTTGAAAAAAGCTACTTTTATGACCGACTTTTGATGTTTTACATCTTTAATTCTATCGGCGGAAACTACATATATGCCGACAAAAAAATCTGGTGTGTCAAGCAGAGAACACTACTTTAAATTACCTAGAGTAAGAGAAAGTTGTGTGCTGTGCGCCAGTTACACCAGATTTTTACCTTTTGTACTAATTAGCCTATAATTATTTTTTTTTATTTATTTAATTAAATTCTAAATAACTCTTCCATATTTTAATTTCTCACATTATTAAATGAAAAAAATTGGAAGCGACTTTATTTTGCCAAAAACAGGCATTTTACCTACTATTTGGCTAAAAAAGAATAGAATAGAAAGCGTTTTTTTTTCCGGAATTAAGAGACTTTTTTCCGCACTCTACTTATATGATAGTTTAGATCGGTCTTTAAAGTTCGGAGAGCTGGCGTCGAAAATGGGCAAGAGTATTCTGAAGTCTAATATTTTCAAAATAAGTTGCAATTTACTAATGGAAATATACTCTAGAGTCAGTACTTGCAGTAGATGGGCCTTTGGCGGGAATAAGCCGGTAAAGGTGTAATAATCTATATATAATAATAGCGGAGAGTCCGTCTGTCATGCTCTGTTTGACAAACTTCACGTTGAAATTTTGAAACGAATTTCGCACTCTTAGAAGGACGTTATAGAGAGTCCAGGAACAATACTTGGGTCTCGAAATTTCTATAACTTTTTGAGTTATTAATTCCTAAAGTTACGATTTCTCCCATAGAAAATGTATAGAGAAATATTATGTATTCTTTGCATTTATATATTCCGTATGGATGTAAACAAATCTTCAAGCAGGCACTGGATAGGAATATACTGTAGTAATGATAATAAT